>CP137673.1:27819145-27939706 GCA_037976565.1 Mesocentrotus franciscanus
TTTACTTCTGATCAGTGCCCCTTTTCCTTTGTAATGGTGTTATTTTCCTTTTTGATAAATGCCCCTTTTGACTTTTGACAAGTGCCCCTTTTCACCTATACATTTATAACCCGATGTCGTTTACAAACTGTGCCCTAAAGTCCAAAAAAGAGCCACATACCTAGCTCCAAGAGAAGCTTCATAATATAACAGGTTCCCCACTGGCACTGATATCAGCACAAAGAAAGGCAGTGGAGCAGCGGGTGCAGGAGGGGCATGCCCTAGATTATACAATATTAAGCAGTGCCCCTAAATCATAAAAAGCATGAGGAAATTTTTGTGTTTCTAAAATTTTTCAAAAGCTCGCTCGTTACACTCGCTCGCATTTACTTATTGTCTTCTTATCATATTAGGGAAATTGCTGTATACATACAACACGTATAAACACCATAGCCTTCAGTGTTAGATAACAATCTTAATTTTTTTGGAATAATCAGACCATTACACAAAATGCAAAGTAGTTTTTATCTGGAACCATGTTAAGATAGAAACAGTATTATGTCGAAAATGATCCTCTATCGTATTAATCAGATTGTAGCCGTATAATGTTGTCTCAAAGTGGTATTTTCCGCCTTGTTTTCACCCTTTGTGGGTGCCCCACTTTTTTTAAAGTGCCCTTTTGTTTGTGCCCCACTTTGAAAGATGCTCCGCCGCCCCTGACCATATGCCATGTGTTATAAAAGCTAGTCTAAAAATATACCTTTTGAGATATAACTATTAATATGACAGGGTATATTTCAGTATAAACTGGGGAAACTAAATGTTTTGAGGAGAAAGTACTTGTTTTGCTACTTTAATTGTAACATAATTATTGCGGTATGAACGTATTGAGTAGCGAATAAGTGTGTTATCTTTTAAGTGGACCTATATATTATTCTATCAATTTTAATGTATTTCTATATACCGGTGTGTTGGCTCGATCAGTCAGTAGAGCGTCCGCCTCACAACCGGGACTCGGTCGTGGGTTCGAACCCCGGGCGCGTCATACCAAAAGACGTTAACAGATGGGAGTTGCTGCTACCTTGTTTGGCGTTCAACAATTAAGGGGATAGAGTAATGTCGATCTGGCGCTGCTCAGTGGCTGCCGGGCTCACGATCAAATTGGGCAAAAAGAATTTCCATTTTCGGTTTAATAAAATTTGTAGTGGACTTTAAAAGATTATTATTATTATTATTCTTATATGTTTTATCCCTCTTTCATCTTCTCTTCTATCATTTCCTATGAATTTCCTTGTTTTTTGTCCTTTCATCTTCTCTTCTATCATTTTTTATATGATTTCTTTGTTTTGTCCTCCTTTAATCTTCTCTTAATTATTTGTTATATTCTTTCATCTTCTATCAATTCTTATCTTCCCTCTTCTCTTCTATCACGGAATATTATTGCGTACGTACGGAATAATATCTCGTACGTACGGAATAATTAATTTTTTTTGGTTTGCAAAAGTGGCATGTTTGGGGCTTCGTAGTTTCCTTACTAACTATGTTTGGGGTGACTCGTGGACATGCAGAACTGGAAATTACGTATTATTCCAGTTCTGTGGATGTGGGTGACTCACACTGAACTCTACACTGGTAGTGTAGAGTACACAGTGATGGCTCACAGAATTTCGCATCCAGTTGTGAAAATTCGTAGAATCCGAAAGGCCGGAGTCAAACTAATGTAGCAATCCGTGTCACAAACGTTTCAAAGCCGTGTGTCTAATATAAAATTTATTTAATCTGAATGTGTATATCGCAAATATATCGATACAATTGATTATTCATTAATTATCAATATAAATTCAATACAAAATTAACAATTTTTTATTTAAATATAAAAGCTGATCATTTTTATGTCAAATTGGCTGAGCTATTTCGTTTACATCGCTTATTGGCTGCTGTTTATTTCCGTAGTTCATTGACCTATTGTTATTAGCCTTTGCTGAAGGAGCGGAGAAAGACACAAAGTTGCTGATGTTTAGAAGTGAATCGTTGGGTAAGTTAACCAATGAAACAATGAGAGTGAAATTATTTCCTTGAATTTTATGATTTTCTGATCCAAGTACCTTTCTTAGACCAAATTCAATAGCATTGATATGTCATTGTGATTTATTACAGGCCCACATGCATGTTTTTGCGTCTCCTTTATTACCATGGATTTTTTTTTTCTTCTTTCAAAATCAAATAGTGTACTAACTTTTGTTATTGTACATCTAACACTTAGACCTCTAAATCTTCTCCTTCAACAAATCCTATTAACAAACTCTTTTAATAATCATGCAGATGACTCTGTTGTGTATGCATGCATGAGCATGCCACGAATGATGAGCTTTCTGCCAATTCTGGACTGCAAGTGCAACTGGAGATGCCACAGATGGAATGTTTTTTTGTTTTGTCTACTTTTGTTGGCAATTTGACATGTTTGACATTGAGAGAGAGAGAGAGAGAGAGAAAGTGCTGGACAATGGATGAGATGATTTATTGAATGGCTTTGTGTTTTTACATTTTTGTTTGACATTTTTATTTTTACAGAGGGTCATAGTCATTGACTTATTCTGCCAAGCTTGATCAGCTAGCATGTGCATGTGTTTTCATTTCCTTTTTAACAAAAAAATCTTACCAATCTCAATCTCGTACTTTACGTGAGCCATGATCTGTACACTTCTTCTTTTTTTTCTTCCATTAACTCGGCCTCCTTCACTCCTGAAGATTCTTGCAAATGAATGGGTTTGTGTGTGAAGAAAGACATGAAATGCTAGGTGGTTGTTGTAGTTTGTAATTTTGGCATTCAGTCAAATTTGACTTTTTACGCCTAGTGACTAGTCTGGTTCTTTAATAAAATCAGTTGTGGTAGGCAAGTCGTAAGAGTCCCCAGCTTGGAAATTTTGTGTGCCTGTACACATGTTGTGAGGATAAAGAATATGTTCAGCTATGTACATAGATTAAAAGTGTCTCGCCATTGTCAATATCTCTAAAATGGGATTTCTTAAAGGCACACAATCCCGCCAGTCTAGTCATCGCCATCGGAACATGCCATCTGCCTAAGAGCCGTATTCTGTTGGTGTCAATAGGCAGCTAGCACTGTCCGCCAGCGCATACGTATTTGGAACGCCCTCTTGAATACGGGGAACATGCGTCTTAAAAATGAAAATCCAGCCAAAGAAATATTTTTATGAATTTATTATTGTAAATCTGATATTATGTAAAAAGAATTTGTGAGTCAAATATGCTTAATAAATTTCTTTTACAATGTACATGTACCATGATCTACATGTAATATCTTAGTATGATATGATTCCATAGATCCACATAGTGCCACCATGAACACTTGGATCACATGGCATTTTGAGGCTGTTTATTTTTAAGATGGTAGCACACAATCTTTCTCCATGGAACCTCTCCGACGAGTTTGAAACCTGTACGAAGAAAATTATATTCTTAGTGCGAATGTGATTCCTTTGCAAGCAGCCTTTGCTCTTTTTTTATGGCTGCAAAAAAAGGATTTTGGCTGAATACATTTCATGAAATGAAAAATAACTTCCACATCATTATTGAAACATAAACATTATAAATTTAAGCT
This sequence comes from Mesocentrotus franciscanus, assembly GCA_037976565.1. Lineage (NCBI taxonomy): Eukaryota > Metazoa > Echinodermata > Echinoidea > Camarodonta > Strongylocentrotidae > Mesocentrotus > Mesocentrotus franciscanus. The sequence continues at coordinate 27,822,744 of CP137673.1, forward strand.
ACCCAGAACATTGCTTAGGTTGATTTTGATATGTTAGAATAGTGGTAATATTCTTTTTCAGCATATACCTTGGTTTCTCTTTCAAACACAGGTCAGCACATCTGCTCACCAAAGCTGAAGATAGATCAGTCATCCCATGTGCATATCCATATTCAGCAGACAGTATGGCAAGTCAAGAGGACCCTGCTGCGTCTTGCGAGTCGTCGGTCAGAAACAGGCCCCTGACATCGGCAGAGAAGCAGAAGAACTACAGGGATAGGTTGAAACAGTCCCCAGAGAGGTATGAGCGATTCAAGCAGAGTGAAGCCAAGAGGCAGAGGGAGAGAAAAAGGACATACCAGCTGACAGAGGAAGAAATAGCCCACCAGAGAATGAAGTGGAGGGAAAGAGTCAGAAAACACAGATTAAAGAAAAAGCAAGAAGCTTTGATGAATGAGAGACCATTTCAAGAACCATTTTATATGTCTGTGGGTAGCCCCTATGGGTCAGTTATGCCAGAGGTTTTCAGAGATACTGAAGAAGACGTAACAGCCATGAACCTCGACCACAACAGTTACAGAAACATTGAATACTTGCAAGCCAACAGGGAATCTTGTCAAGATTTCAATTTATCGGAAATGAACATAGGCGAATATGTCATGGATGCACACGATGAATGCAATAGGGAGAAATCTGGCAACAATTTAGTGAAACTTGAGTGCAATATGCCAGAAGGGGATGACACGGGTAACCGTGACATGAATCTAGAAGCAAGAAATTCCTTTCCTGCTGAACGTTATGCTCATGTGACCTGTGAAAATGGATTTGGAGTCAGTCAAGGTCAGATATATGATAATGGAAGTGTGAACAATGTTGAGGAATTACAAGATCAACTGCCTACGGGTCGTACAGTGTTATCTCTAGTTGAAGGGTTTTGTGGAGAGTCACCAAAGAAAAGGAAACCCTTGTCTCCTGCCGAGAGGCAGCGCAATTACATTGAAAGACTCAAAGCACAACCGGAAAAGTGGAAACAGCACAAAATGAGGGATACACTGAGGCGTAAAACAGTGCAAGAGCAGTACAAAATGTCAGAAGAAGTTGTTTCCCAAAGGAGAAAGAGACAGTATCAACAAAGAAAAAGACAGAAGGGAAGGCGGATTACAAAGGGCCAAACGAAGGGCACTGGTCATGCTGATGTTTGTCCATTACAAGGAGCACCCTCATGTGCAGGAGACTTTTCTTTGACAGGGAGCACTAAGGTATCAACAGCTACTGAGGGTATCCAAACCAACGCTCATTCCTGTGTAGAAGTGAATATGTCCAAGGTGAAAGTGAAACAGAGTGACTTGGACTCATATGCAACCTGCACTAGGGGTAAATATGCAGACAACTCGTTAAAGCTTGATTGCTCTCCACCGAAAATGGCTGACAATTGCACAAATTCAACTGCTAAAAATTTTGTGGAAGTGAATGGAGAAACTGCATTTGGGGTTGGCCAAAGTCCAGTGCCTGTTGAAGAAATGCAAGGTCATATGTTAACAACCCCTCCATTATAGGGCTAGTCACAGGTTCACAAAAACAATCTCCAAAGAGAAAGCCTCTGACTCCTGCAGAGAGGCAGCGAAACTACAGGGCAAAACTTAAAGCAGATTCCTACAAGTGGGAAGATTACAAATCTAAAGACACAGAGAGGCGTAAAATGATGCAAAAGCAGAACCAAACGTCCGAGGAAGCTGTTATCCAGCAGAGACAGAAAGCAACAGAAAGGCAGAGGGAGTATAGACGAAAGAAAAGAGCCTTAAGATCAGCAGGATGTCCTTCTGCAAGGAACCCTGAAGCAGTTACCTCAACTACCAGATTTAACCAACTTGAGAGCAGTACACCAGATGACAGTTATACACATGCAATGATTGCAGTAAGAAACCTTCAGACAGAGAAACGTGGCGAGGTGACTGGTGACATTGAATGTGGTGTTGGTCAAAATGCTTTTTATGGGGATGGAAGTCCAACCATTGTTGAGAAAATGCAGAATCAACTGCTAGCTAGTCCATCTGTGTTATTGCCCATTGGAGATTCAACTGGACGATCATTAAAGAAAAGACCGTTGACTGCTGCTGAGAGGCAACGGCAGTACAGGGCAAGACTTAAAGCACAACCGGACAGGTGGGAACAATACAAAGCAAGGGATTTAGAAAGACAGAAAAGGACACTAGAGCTGAAAAAACAGTCTGAAGCAGCTGCTTTACAGCAAAGAAAAAAAGCAAAAGAAAGGCAGAGAGAATATCGACGTCGGAAAAGAGAGAAGAATTGGAATATGAAAGGAACAGGACATGCAAGCATGGACTACTTGCAAACCAACACTGATTCTCATCTTGATATGAATTCATCTGAATTGAAGATAGGTCAGTGTGCCATTGATACACATGAAGAAATCAAAGATCTTTGGGAATTTGAATGCAATACACCTGATGAGGGTGACAATGCTACCTGTCAAGTGAAGTTAGAAGTACAAGATAACTCTCCTGCAGAGCATGATGTGGGTGCAGCCAATGAAAATGGACTTGGAGTTGATAAAATTTCAACACGTGAGGAAAAATGTCAGAGTCAGCTGCTTATGGGTCCTTCTGTTGCATCAATTGTCAAAGTCACTCCTAGACGACAGCCAAGGAGAAGGAAAGCCATGACTGCCGCAGAGAGGCAGCGAAAGTACAGGGAAAGACAAAGAGCACAATCGGAAAAGGAGGACCAAGTGGAGCAAAGAGGTACAGAGACGCCCAAGAATATCCAAGACCACAAAAAGGCATCTGAAAATACTGCTTCCCAGGTTAGGAAGAAAGCAACAGAGAGAACACAACTGTCTCAACTTAGGAAAAGAGAAAAAGTAGCCTGCAATCTACATGGCAAAAATGTAGACACTTTCCAGCCTACAAGGAGCACAACAGCCTCAAGAAGACAACAGAATCGTACAGTTAAGACCATACAAGTACATGTATCTGAAATTGTCATGGAGTCGGAGAAGAGAGTTGATAGGATATGTTCCAGTACTGAAATACATAATCAACAGGTAGATGCTCAGCTTGCTCATAAACGAATGAAAGGAAGAGAAAGAATGAGAAAGTATCGCCTCAAGCAGAAGCAGAAGCAGAAATTGCAGAAAGTCTGTGGAGAGTCTAGGGACAGTGTCATGCCAAGGATTGTAGCTGTGTGGAGTATGAGTGAAGGAAGTGAACAAGGAGTACATGTGAAGCAAGAGAACAACACCCAGTACTTGGCAAGTAATTTTGATAACTCGGGGTGCAACGTCAGTAATGTGCCAAAAGCAAGTACCATGATTGCAGATGATTTTGCCAAAATAGTGCCTCAAGATGATATGGGGCCAATTTACGGAATAGACCCAAGCCTATTTGTTGTTTCCCCCTCGGGCAGGGCCAACTCTTGTTCAGATATTCCTACCACATTTCCTACTCAAAATCCCCAGCCAAATGACAACAGAGACCAACTGTGGGAAGGGGCCTCTGAAGGAAGTTCCATCCCATTCAAACCTCAAAAGATAACAAGTGCGGACAGACAGAGGAAGTACCGTGAAAGACTGCAACAAAATCCAGAAAAATGGGCAGCCTATAAGCAGCGAGAGAATGAGAGATACTTGGCTAAGAAGGCAGTCCTGACAGTGAGGGAAATAAATAAGACCAGGAAACAGACTCTCCTGAGAATGAGGCAAAGAAGGTCAAAGTTGAAAGGGGGCAAAAACTCTCAAGACATCGCCTTGGATTATGATTTAGACAATGTTCAGGATGGTATTTCTGAGGGAGAGACCCAAGCATCCCTCATCTCAGGAAAATCTGTTGCATTATTAGGGGCAAAGTCAATGAGGCGACGGGGGAAAAGGGAGCTTAATAAGAGTCCTGAAGAAATTGAAAGACTCAGACAAGCAAACAGAGAGCGACAAAGGCGCCACAGAGCAAAGAAAAGAATGGAACAAAGTATGGAAGGGGCAAGAAGCTTTGCAGAGAGGACGGAGCTCCCAGTACTAGGTGACTGCAGTGTGACAAATAGAATGGAAAAGTCTGAAATTACCATAAATAATGGCGAACTGTTTAGAGGACAGGATGATTCACAGGACACAGTTGGAAGTGAGTTTCATTGTTCAACTCGGTTCAGAATATGCCCTAATCTTTCTTCTCCAGAACACATGGGTCCTAGAAATCAACCTACAGCGAGGAAGAAAAGAGGTAGGCCCAGAAAGCTAACACTTTTGAAGACGGAACAGTGCACAGATGTTGCTATTAATGACTCAATGGCAACTTCTCTAGGAAATGAGGGCCACGGAGAAGTGTTGGTATCAAGTGCTGGAAACATGCCGATGGTCATCAAGATGCCAGAGGTCAAAGGTCAACAGGACTGTCGATGGGAAGAGATCCCGCAGGTGATTCCTTGCGATCCACCTGAAGCTGACTTTGACTGGGGCAATGTAGGCTTGGACCACTTTGAACGAGGCCTTGATGGAGAGGTGTCCTTGGACAAGGTAGAGGTAATAGAACCTGTTCCAGTGGAGGGTGAGGGAGGGTGCATTTTTGGTTCTGCCCGTAGGAAGGCCTTTTTTCCCACTAAGCATGACATGACTGATTTCACACTCAATACCTCATGGGTTGCTGAGACACCACTTGGGGATCCATGAAACACGTCACACAATTTCTGTTGAATGAATACACAATTGGCACTCGTCCATGATTTCCCCTACCCAATCTATTTGCCATAATATGTTCATGGACAAATTTTCCCGTGCAACAGCAAGACTTTCAAGACTTTATAGCCTTGAGTCATACAGATCAGTCATACAGATGTTACCAGTTTCTTGAAATTAAATCAACTTTTGCATTTGTCTAAAATCAGTAAATCACTCACTGTGACTGCATACAGCCAAAACAGACAATTTTTTCACATGGCTATACAAATTATTAGCGATAATATCAAAATTGTTAAAGATATTGATATAAAACTTTATGCTATGAGTTGCTGTATCCACACTCCAAGTTTCATAATATCTTCTGCCTCCACACCCTAGATCCGGGGATCATGCAGGATATAGGTTGTTTGGACCCGCAAAAATATAGACTTATCAACAAAAAAACAGAAATACAGCTGAGAAAACACAGCTCACAATTGTACATGGGACCATGTGTCATGCACATGATTTCTGATAGTTCCTAGGGCAGTGTTGAACAAAACCATCACAAGGACAGGTTTGCCAACATCCCATTGAATTGTGTATATTCAAATTATACATGTTTCAATGTGGTGTAGGCAAGCTTGTACATACATGTACAACAGTTTCATGAATCGATGCCCAGATTTCCTGTTTTTCTTTGCTCACTACTAAGCTATTGCATAGCGTTAACTCTGGATAAGTTGAATCTGTTGGGACCGCAAAATATAGTTCGACTAGGGGAAATTTGACTTGTGCGACTTCAAGTTATGCAGAGTTAGCAGTATACATGTATTTTCAGTCAACTCATAAAACAGATGTCATTGGGAGTTTTCCTTGAAAGTTGGAACTAAGACGGTTTATGTTTTATTATTGCTCAAAGCTTTAGGTGCTAGTTTGACATAATACTAACAACTATCATACCAGGAAGCTGTAATGAATGGAGATCCCGTCCAAGAGGCCCCTTAGAAGTCATCCGTGGCACCGCGCGTCTTTTGTATCCCCTACCGTAACCCCCTCAACCCCCCTCCAAGATTGCACAGCTCCCTGGTAGCACTAAGTCCTCCCTTTCCACCCACAGCCCAGTCCTGCGAGCACGGCGGCTTATGCGTTGCCGGCCCGTACTGAGGGGAAAAGTGGTGATGAAATGACAACTTCTAACCCTCATCGAACAAATGCGCAAACATATAACACAATTTAATTTAATTATTTTGGGAAATAAACCTTTGGACTACCTTCCTTGCTATGTACAAATTGCGGAAATTTGCGGAAAATGTCAATAATTAGATGAGAAAATCATGATGATGAGTACCTTACATTCACTCTAACTCACGATTTACTTGGTTGATTTTGCTGGTTCAAATGGCTGTGTCTTCAGTAGAGTTATCCGAGCACGAAAAAGGCATTTAATAACCAATATAAAGTTGCATTGGTCATTATGTTGTGGTTCTGTATTTTATATGTTATAGCTATATATATCTTCACTGAACATGACGTAGTTTTTGCAGTGCCACGCATGACTTCTAATGTCGATGCCTGCATATTTTTTACGACCGAGTGTATAGAGAAGTAATGGAAGCAGACGGCGTTGCGTAACATTTTTTAATATTTGGAATGCCAGAGGGGATCTGTGCATTGATAAGGACAGCTGTTGATGGCTTCGATGGCTGGAGATGGTTACAGTCTTGTTCTTAATTAAGCCAAGTTAATCTTGAAAAAATTCTTTTGAGACGGTATCTCCATTCATAACATCTTCCTGATCATACGTACTAATTGTATAAGTATGCACAGGTTTTTTTTTTAAAATGTTATAATCTGGACCATGTACATGTATACGCCTATAAGACAGGACTTTGCTCCAGCAACAACAAAATACACAGGAGCAGCAAGCAATTTAGCTCTCAAAAGCTCCAAAAGTGCTCTGGTAAATTGATGAAAGAGCTCTGGTATAATAAAAACCAATAAAATACATGTACCTTAAAGCCCCACTGCACTACTTGTAGCTACTTGCTCCCTCTATATAGAAAACAATGCCTAAGCCTGTTGGTCCCCATGATCCTCTTTTTCTAATGTTAATTGAGAGCTGAGTTGATGAGATAACCACCTGTCAGTGACCAGCAGGGTGGTGACTGGTCTAATCCCTCCTGGCCAAACTATTGCAGACGTGCTTTAAAAGCACTGTGAGAAAATATCACTTATACAACACCAAATCCTAGAAGAAATAGAAATTTTGTTTTTCTTCTCCATTTTTCCCAGAAATTATGGTTCACATATAACATTTTGTACAGATCTATAAGTTTCTGAATAATGAAAAAAAAGAGTAATTCCAAAAGAAGAACAATGAATTTAAATGACTGCATCAACTTGTTCACTCATCAGCAGATAATGTTTGTATGTAGGGTACGTACAGACCTGTGTGTGAATCTGACAGCTTTCAAGGTGGATTGACTTCTGAAAAAGAAATTGAAGGAAACTTGTTATCACTGTGGTCTTATACCAGCTATAGATGCATCAAGATTTTTTTTCCTCCAAATATACTGTTGCCCATAAAGTTAGTAAAGATTTTGTTTGACCTATTTTCATGTAGTGATTTTGAAAATATGATTTATTCTTGATAGATAAAGTTTATATGTTCTCAGAACTTTATTGATCGATAAAGTTCTGACAAGATACACTCTTGATCCTTCAAGAATAAACCATATCGTCACAATCATCTCATGAAAAGAGATTTAACAAAAAATTATTCCAACTTTACGGGCAACAGTGTACATGACATCAATCAGCTCTGTGTGATACCTTTGCGATAATTATTTGTTGTGGAATTCCTTTTTAGGAAGATGATGTCAACTCATGGATGATGACAGTAGGCATCTCGCATTTAAATGCTGATTGTTATGTGATGACACTTTGTTTTCGTGTTTTGTACTCCATTTTGTATCAGGAATTATATATTTTGTATATTTTTTGTAATTATTTGCTTAAACTTAATATGGGTATTTTGTTGATTAATATTTGAGACATGTTAACAAAACAACTCCAACTATGTGCAATTAGAATTACATGTACATGTACTTATTTTTTAATTCTGTAAAAAGTCATTACTTTTTTTTGTTCATTTACCCACATCAAGTTGTGGTTCAGATTAACGGTAGGTATTATATATATGAAGTTTATAATGGATACACCCATTTGAACAATATAGTGGATTCACAATCCACAGCTCCATCTAGCATTACCAGTGTTTAGTCTATTTCATGTGATGCCTCATGGGAAATGTCAACAAAGATATCAGCTATTGCTTTGTTATATACCCTTGAGGTAAGGGGATTTAATCAACATTTTTGGTGGGGAAGGTTTGAATAGGTTTTGGGTGTAAAGTTTTAAGCTGATTCCACAAATGTTGACTCATTGACCCTACCCACAACATTTTCGTCATTTTGATCAGTGGCTAGCGTTATGTTGCAAGCTAAACCGGCCTGTCGCGGCTTGTCTGTGGGGAAGCTGTTAATTGTGAATCCACCCTATTATATTAGGGGCCAGTTTTTCAAGATTCCATTCCGTTATGCTACTTATTTAGTATCAACATTATTCAATTACATGTATTCATATTATGTGAGCTGGCAGGGGCACTGCACTCATTCATGCAAATGGACATCGATTGCTCCTTTTTTATACTACTGTCCGTTAGTGAAAATAAAACGTGCAGAGTGTCTGTAAAATTGTTTAAAAATTTTTAAAAATGGCTATTCCTCCATTTGTTTTTAACAGATGCTTCACAAAGATGTGAAATATTGAGCAAATATATCTCCTAAATGTTCTGCTCTATATTAACATTCCAGAAATGTGTAATAGTTTTTCAGAAATAGCCAACAATATATCTGAAATGCATGTCACTTTAGTGTAGCAAAATTCAACTTTAAACTTAATTACTGTAAATATATGTAAATTTGGTATTTAATATGAAGAAAAAGACTCTGAATATAGAAAGTTTGATTGTTAGAATTTTAAAAATATTAAATGGAATGTTTTCATTGGGAATTGCAACTGTGTTGTATATATTATACATGGAATGTTTTGTATGAAATCAAAATGCATCTCTATATTTTCAGAGTCTTTTTGTGACCTTATCTAACACTGCATTATATACATGTACACTGGTAGACATATGCTTCAGTGTGGTCAGTGATTAATATGGGCATTGCACCTTGTCTTATAAACATGTTCTAAGAATATTTCACAAGCTCCTTGAATTTAAGATAAATCATATACTTTTATTTGTGCAGTTCATATTGATGATGGATTTTCTAATGTTCTCTGAAAATCTTTATCACAGCTTTTAAAATCAATGTTATGTCTATTTATGTGTTCTTTATTTTCATAATAATCCATTGTACAGTCAAACCTGCTTTATTTAGTCAGGGGCGGATCCAGCCAGCAGCAAGGGAGGGGGCCGAAAAAGGGCCCCACTTCGTGCGAAAAATTTGAAAACCGTGCCGTTTTTCGCTCAGGGGGGAGTAGTGAGCACAATTTTTTTTTTGCCTCTGAAAATTAATTTATTGATTGATTGATTTTTTTTAAACCACCACCCCCCTTGAGCCCCGCCAGAGGGGCCCGCCCCTGGATCCACCACTGTATATAGTGACCACCTGTCTACAAAGACCACATTTTTTGTTTCCCTTGAAAATGGTTTCTCATTGAAACATGTACTAAAGGAACCTGTCTACAAAGACCACCTGTCTACAAAGACCACTTTTTGTGTTTCCCTTGGGTGGTCGCTATAGACATGTTTGACTGTATTTCATTTTCACATACATAAATATGTAATCAGTGTGAACTGTCAGGTTAAACGTTTTCAAATTAATGCCATTACTTGCACGACTTGCCTGATTCAATACAGTAGATTGATAATTGTATGGGGTTTGGGGGATGTTTTTTTTCTACAAAAAAGGAAATCTGTACTCCTGACATCGTAATACCTGCCGGTATAATGAAGGTTTATTTGCTGTAATGATTTAATTCTGATACACATATTTCATTTCTTTTTGACTGACAAAGACCCATGACAAGAAAATATATTGTATATTGTATGTTGTATGTACCTATAGGTAATTACAATACTAATCATGGAATATGTGTATATATTATCTGAAAAACATTGAAAATGCTCTTTGAATGTTCAACTTTTTGACAATATGGATACATACCGGGGTAATTATATTTACATGTATGTGAACTGTCAAAATTACAAATTGCAATGTTGTACATGTATAAGCAGTAAATTTTATGTAATATGTAATATTTAATGTTCATGAATACATCTCATTCACCTCATTTGCCATATTTAATCAAAGATAAATATAGAATTATAGATCATGTAAAGAGCTACTCAATTTGTCTTTAGATTTCGTATTTATTTGTATTACATCATGATTATATCAGGTAGCATGTACCCTAACACTGAAACAAATGCATATGATGTTCAAGATGATTACTAAAATGCAATTTTGATTGCACATATACTTTTATATTATGTGTCGTACCTATTCATCTGTATGTGTGTTGTACATACGGTGGTGTTTGTGTATTAAACCAGGGTATCGTTTCACGAGACCATCATAAGGACAAGTTCACTGAGACAGGCGCGGATCCAGGATTTCTTAGGGGGCCCATATTTAAAATTGTGCGAGCCAAATATTGGTACGTAATGGTGACCACTAAAGCAGTGGCGTAATGAGCAATATCGTTTGGGGGGTGGGGCAGAAGAAAAAAATCCGCAGCACCACCACTCTTACATAAAGGCCCTGCCTAACGTTTTGCAAAGTGGGTGGGGGGAGGCTAAAGTATTTACGATCAGGTAGAGCGTAGCGTAAATTTGCGTGGGGTCTAGGGGCAAAACCCCAGCGAGGGTCAAGGGGCAGAGCCCCTGAAGCTCAGGGCGTATGGGCATTTAATTACGGTCAGATGAGCATATTTTTATAACTTATTTGTGACATTGGCATGACACTTATTGGCGTGGGGTCCAGGGGCGGAGCCCCCAGAAGCTCAGGAGTTTAAGGCATTAAATTAAGGTCAAATGAGCATCCAGGGGCCCGCCTTAGGGCCCTAGGTGGGGTCCAGGGGGCAGAGCCCCCGGAAGCTCAGGGGCTTTAGGCATTTAATAACGGTCAGATGAGCTTTTTTTGATACCTTATTTGTGACACTGGCAGGTCACTAATTGGCGTGGGCTCCCCTTTCCCTTCTCTTCCTTCTCTCTTTTTTAAAGTTTGCTGAAGGGGGGAGGGGGCAAGGGCCTTTCGGTATCCCGATCCGGACGTTGTTGGCCGAATTAATCGCAACTGATCTCCCCTTCGTTTCATCCTTTTCTTTTCTTCTTCCTCTTTTCTGTTCCCTTTTAGCTCTCCTCTTTCCCTTTCCCTCCCTCCTTTTTTGCGGGGGGGGGGATAGGCAAGGTCAATTTGCCCTCCCCCCCGATCCACAACTTCTCGGCGGGAAAATCGAAACTGATATCCCCTTCTTTTCTTTTCTTCTTCCTCTTTATTTCCTTCCCTTTATCTCCTCTTTCCCTTTTTCTTTCCTTCCTTCCTTCTTTTTTTTTTGGCTGGGAAGGGGGCGGAAGGCAACAGCCTGGGAGGCAAGGCCCTTTCGGCCCCCCGATCTACTTCTTTCCCTTTTCTTTTCTGCTTCCTCTTCTTTCTCTCCCTTTCTCTCCTCTTTTCCTTTTCTCTCTCTCTCTCTTTTTTTTTTTTTTTGGGGGGCCAAGGCCCCTGGCCCCCCCTGGATCCGCGCCTGCACTGAGATCCCATCAAAACACAGATTCCAATAGTTGTCAGCGAACTTGTACGTATGACGGTTTGATGAAACACTACCGAGGGACCTATGACACAAGTCTCTGGTGGAACGATCCATTCTGGCCGGGCATTCATGGTACAGTGGAACCTTGTGAAAATGAACACTTATAATTCAATTCAGTTCAATTCAATTCGTTTTATTCATTTTCATTTTCAATAAAAACAATACAAAGATATATACAATAATAAGCATTTGCAATATATAAGAAAATGAAAAAAAGGCAACTAAAAAAAAGGCCAAATGGCCTTGTGGAGAGTGGAGACATAGTTCCCCCAACAGTAGTTAAGAAATTTACATATACAACAAAAACTATTTAAAAAAACATGACAGGGACATCGTTCATAGCAGGTAATACAAATGGGAGTAATCATTACAAAATCATAAGTGTGAAAACAGTTAAAGGTAACGTTGTATAATATAATTATTTGTACAAGAATCATTGATATTTAGATATAAGATGCTGCTTCAAGTTTCTTTTGAATAACAGAATCTCATTATAACAAGGCAACTTTGTCTGTCCCACTCCTTTATATTCTATTGTTTTCTATTTCTGATATTACAAGGTTTCAATATAATATACCTAAGTTTCCCATGTCCGAAGGAGGTTGTGGTAACGAGGTTCCACTGTATTGTCTGATGAGACTAGGGGGCGGGCAAAAAAATAAAAATTAAAGATGGTAACCACAATTTTTTTTTCTTCTTTTTTTGCTCAGGGGGTTGCTGATCTCCGACAAAAGCGGAGGGAGAACAAAAGAAGATTATATTTTTAGTGCTCACTACCCCCGCTGATGCGCCGCTAAATATTTTCTCACGAATTGGGCGCCCCCTCGCCGCCGGCTGGATCCGCCCCTGGCCATAAGGGCATTTACTCATATATCATTGAACAGAGACTTCAGGCCCTTCTGGCTCTAAACAGACGATATATATGCTCAGAGCTCAGGGCATTAACTCATTATCCTTTTACACATGCAGATTTAACACGCTTCTGGCTTGGAGCATACAATATCATCTGTATGGAGTGAAAATATTTGTTTATGTCAAATTGGCTGAGCTATTTCGATTAGGCCTATATCGCTAATTGGCTGCTGTTTATTTCCGTAGGTCATTGACCTTTGGCAAAAACTAGAAAGGGGTTGACATGATCATTTTCGAATGATCAAACATCTGTCAACGTCCCAATTTAATCAATCCGTGCTAAAATCTAACCGGGGAATATTCCAATAAGTCACATGTAAACAATAATAAATGGTAGCCTATTTATATAACGAAAGACTGCCGCTTTTCAAATAACACTACATGATACAAACTTGAGTTGTCGAAATGCGATGTCGCTAATATTGCCAATGATGATGAACTGACGAACTTGATGACGTCGATAACGGCGAAGGTAAAACTAAAATACAGTTTCCGACGATGTCCAGGAAACGAGCATAGAGAGTCGATGACGTCGATGACTACGGTATGAATTCTAAAACACAGTTTCCGACGATGTCGAAGAAACAAGACTAAGACTAAGAATCGATGATGATTATGTGGAAGGTAAGAGCAGGCGCGGATCCAGGGGGGCCAGAGGGCCTTGCCCCCGGCAAAAAAAAAAAAAAGAGAGAGAAGGAAAAGAAGGGAAAGGGAAAGAGGAAAGAAAGGGAAAGAAAGAAGAGGAAGCAGAAAAGAAAAGGGGAAAGAAGAAGATCGGGGCCGAAAGGGCCCCCCAGCAAAAAAAAGAGAGAAGGAAGGAAAGGGAAAGAAAAAGGGAGAAGAGGAGATAAAGGGAAGGAAATAAAGAGGAAGAAAAGAAAAAAAGGGGGATATCAGTTGCGATTTTCCCGCCAAGAAGTTGTGGATCGGGGGCCAAAGGCCCTTGCTCCCCCGCCAAAAAAGGGGAAGGGAAAGGGAAGAGGAGAGCTAAAAGGGAACAAAAAAAAAGGGAAGAAGAAAATAAAAGGATGAAAAGAAGGGAGATCAGTTGCGATTAATTCGGCCAACAACGTCGGATCGGGGACCGAAAGGCCCTTGCCCCCTCCCCAGCAAACTTAAAAGAGAGAGAAGGAAGGGAAGTGAAAGGGGAGCCCACGCCAATTAGTGACCTGCCAGTGTCACGAATAAGGTAACAAAATAAGCTCATCTGACCGTAATTAAATGCCTAAAACCCCTGGGCTTCCGGGGGCTCTGCCCTCTGGACCCCACCTAGGGCCCTAAGGCGGGCCCCTGGATGCTCATCTGACCGTAATTTAATGCTTAAAACCCCTGAGCTTCCGGGGGCTCTGCCCACTGGACCAGGGGCGGATCCAGCCGGCGGCAAGGGAGGGGGCCTAAAAAGGGGCCCACTTCGTGCGAAAATTTGAAAATCGTGCCGGCCGACACCCGAAATAAATTTTCCCCTACGGGAAGGGTTATTTTTCCACCACCACCCCCTTGGGCGCCAGGAGGGCCCATCTTCTATTTTTTCAAAAAAGGGTGTTTATACCTGTTTTTTGGCTAGGAGGCCAGCCCCCGCCCTCCTGGATCCGCCACTGCACTGGACCCCACGCCAATTAGTGACCTGCCAGTGTCACAAATAAGGTATCAGAATAAGCTCATCTGACCGTAATTAAATGCTTAAAACCCCTGAGCGGGGCTCCGCCCCCTGGACCCCACGCCAATTAGTGACCTGCCAGTGTCACAAATAAGGTATAAAAATAAGCTCATCTGACCATAATTAAATGCCTAAAACCCCTGAGCTTATGGAGGCTCTGCCCCCCGGACCCCACCTGGGGCCCTAGTGCGGACCCCTAGATGCTTAGCCGACGGTAAATTAATGCCTAAAACTCCTGAGCTTCTGGGGGCTACGCCCCCTGGACCCCACGCCAATTAGTGTCCTGCCAGTGTCACAAATAAGGTATAAAAATATGCTCATCTGACCGTAATTAAATGCCCTGAGCTTCAGGGGCTCCGCCCCTTGACCCGCGCCGAGGCTTTGCCCCTAGACCCCACGCCAATTTACGCTACACTCTACCTGATCGTAAATACTTTAGCCTCCCCCCCACCCACTTTGAAAAACGTTCAGCAGGGTCTCCATGTAAGAGTGATGGTGATGCATATTTTTTTTTCTTCTGCCCCCAACGAGTACAGTTCTAACCTTTAAACGAAGAAACGAGAGTCGAAATTCGATAAAGATTCTTGCAATCTTGGTGATGTCGAAGATGTAGAAAGAAAAGTCACGTTTCCGACGACGTCGGAAAACGAAAGTCGGCGATGTCGTAGATATAGAGTCAGGTTCAGACCTAATTCAAACGAAGAAACGAAAATCGAAGACGATCGAGGAAGGTAAGAATGAGGTTCTTACATACCTTCGAAGTTCAAACGTTGAAACGCAAGTCGACGACGACGACGTCGGTGAATGTACGAACTGGCTCTCGTACTATCGAAGAGGAGGAGGACGTGGTCTTCATGAACGTGCAGGATCCTGGATACGAAGTGTCGATGATGGAAATATAAACTTGAGACTTTAATTGAGTTAATTCGTTAAACAAAATGGCGAAGGTTCAACAGCCAAGATAAAGATTTTTAGCACAAAAGTGATGTCCGTCGATCAAACTGTTGTTTTAATTGATTTATTGCAGAAACAAGACAATACAAAAGAAATCTCACTCGATACTGGATGGTGCCAAATCGAGGAGGACCAAATTAGCGAAGGTCCTCCTGGCACCGTGATTGAAAGATCGCGGGACAATTCCAAAAGAAAGTCGGCTCTGGCGCACTGGCCTTTCTGAAAAAACTTTAAGCCAATCGCGTTGCTACAAATTTGACCAATCACAAGCTTTTCGTACACGCCTGATTAAATGATTGGCAATCTATACAAGGATATGCTAATTAATGAAGACATAATCCCAAATTTTAGCCCAATAATGACAAACTCTTATAAAATACAAACTTCTTTATATAATCAATCAAAGTATACTAATTAATGGCCTAAAAGGTGGCATTATTTCTCAATAATGTGAAACGTTACTTAAAAAGCATTTTCCGTCTTACACAAGTTTTGTACACTAATTACATGGATGGACGGCGCTACAATCATCACGCACACGGCGTGGCCGAAACAAACAATTTAGCGCCCTCTAGATATCTACGGCGGAACTTTGAACAATTTCTAAAAATCCACATAAGGCCAAGCCAAGGTTAAGGCCAGGTACGTACCATATTCAAAATGCTACAGACCCATGTTTCTAGCCTTTGCGTAAGTAGCGGATAAACTGTAAAGACACAAAGTTGTCGATTTTTAGACGTGAATCGTTGGGTAAGTTCACCAATGAAACAGTGAGAGTGATATTATTCCTTGAATTTCATGATTTTCAAATGCAAGTAGGGTTCTACAGTGTACATTTCTACAATAATTGTGATATTTTAGTATTTTAATTACAGCCAGGCCCACATGCATGTTTTTGCGTCTTGTTTATTATCATGGATTTTCTTCTTCTTTCAAAATCAAAAAGACCCTAGAGTCTACTATAATTTTGTTGTTCATCGTACTCAACTCTGTACCACTCCAGCAAAGCATAGAGAGTCATAGACCGAAAGCTTCAGTCTCTGATATCGACGGTTGTTCCGCTGAGATTGCATCTGGCTCCTCTGACCGCCTCCGCTCATTGAAACTGGCGACCATTAAGCCCGCGACCAATAAGGAGGAGATTAGCCACCAACAATGGGGCCTGTAGTGTCTCTAAATCGTACAATCGAAAAGGAAAAAGAAAAATTTGCACGTGTCGGCTGACGGTAACGGCAAAAGAATTAGTAAGAAAATAGATTTGGATGTTATAAAAGCTATCGTATGACATTTTAACTAAATAATGGCCTACACCATTTTTAAGGTGATATCTTACTCTTTACTCTCATAATATGTCACATGCCGAAGCAAGTTGTTTGGGACTACCTGTTTCAGATTGAATTTAGAGCTGAAAGCGGCATGTACGGGGTTTATCCGGGCATTTCGAGTGTATAATTGGACAAAAATCATTTTCTACTTTGATGGCTTTTAAAACTACCGTATGACATTTTAACTGACTAATGGCCTACACCAAATTAAAGCTGAGACATTATTCTTTACTCTCATATATGTCACATGCCGAAGCAAGTTGTTTGGGTCTTACTGTTTCAGATTGAATTTAGAGCTGAAAGCTGCATGTACGGGGTTTATCCGGGCATTTCGAGTGTATTGGACAAAAATCATTTTCTACTTTGATGGCTTTTAAAACTATCGTATGACATTTTAACTGAATAATGGCCTACACCAATTTAAAGCTGAGACGTTACTCTTTACTCTCATATATGACACATGCCGAAGCAAGTTGTTTGGGTCTTACTGTTTCAGATTGAACTTAGAGCTGAAACCGGCATTTACAGGGTTTATCCACACTATACAGAAAATAATTGGACAAAATGCGTTTTAAAATTTGACGGCTTTTAAAACTATCGTATGACATTTTAACTAAATAATGGCCTACACCAATTTAAAGGTGATATCTTACTCTTTACTCTCATATATGTCACATGCCGAAGCAAGTTGTTTGGGTCTTACTGTTTCAGATTGAATTTAGAGCTAAAACCGGCATGTATGGGGTTTATCCGGGCATTTCGAGTGTACAATTGGACAAAAATCATTTTCTACTTTGATGGCTTTTAAAACTATCGTATGACATTTTAACTGAATAATGGCCTACACTAATTTAAAGCTGAGATGTTATTCTTTACTCTCATATAATTATGCCAAAGCAAGTTGTTTGAGTCTTACTGTTTCAGATTGAACTTAGAGCTGAAACCGACATTTACAGGGTTTATCCACACTATACAGAAAATAATTGTACAAAATGCGTTTTAAATTTCAACGGCTTTTAAAACTATCGTATGACATTTTAACTGAAAAATGGCCTACACCAATTTAAAGCTGAGATGTTATTCTTTACTTTCATATATGCCACATGCCGAAGCAAGTTGTTTGAGCCTTACTGTTTCAGATTGAACTTAGGTTTATCCGCACTATACATAAAATAATTGTACAAAATGCGTTTTAAACAACTTGCTTCGGCATGTGAAATATATGAGAGTAAAGAATAACATCTCAGCTTTAAATTGGTGTAGGCCATTATTCAGTTAAAATGTAATACGATAGTTTTAAAAGCCATCAAAGTGGAAAATGATTTTTGTCCAATTGTACACTCGAAATGCCCGGATAAACCCCATACATGACGGTTTCAGGTCTAAATTCAATCTGAAACAGTAAGACCCAAACAACTTGCTTCGGCATGTCACATATATGAGAGTAAAGAATAACATCTAAGCTTTAAATTGGTGTAGGCCATTATTCAGTTAAAATGTCATACGATAGTTTTAAAAGCCGTCAAATTTTAAAACGCATTTTGTCCAATTATTTTTTGTATAGTGCGGATAAACCCTGTATTTTCCGGTTTCAGCTCTAAATTCAATCTGAAACAGTAAGACCCAAACAACTTGCTTCGGCATGTGACATATATGAGAGTAAAGAATAACATCTCAGCTTTAAATTGGTGTAGGCCATTATTCAGTTAAAATGTCATACGATAGTTTTAAAAGCCATCAAAGTAGAAAATGATTTTTGTCAATACACTCGAAATGCCCGGATAAACCCCGTACATGCCGCTTTCAGCTCTAAATACAATCTGAAACAGGTAGTCCCAAACAACTTGCTTCGGCATGTGACATATTATGAGAGTAAAAAGTAAGATATCACCTTAAAAATGGTGTAGGCCATTATTTAGTTAAAATGTCATACGATAGATTTAAAAGCCGTCAAAGTATAAAACGCATTTGTCCAATTTTTTTCTGTATAGTGCGGATAAACCCCGTACATGCCGGTTTCAGCTCTAAATTCAATCTGAAACAGTAAGACCCAGACAAGTTGCTTCGACACATAATTATGAGAGTAAAGAATAAGATCTCACCTTTCAAATGGTGGCAATCATTATTCAGTTGAAATGTCATACGATAGTTTTTAAAACATCCAAATCTTCTCTCTTACTTCTTTTACGTTACCGTCCGCCGACACGTGCAAAATTTTCTTTTTCAAACTAAAGTGTTTAGTATTTTGTTTAGTTCAATCTCAATTAATTTATTTAACAATTGTCTTAACATGCTAAAAGTTACGTACATCTAATCGTTTGATAAACTAAACTCCGTAGAATTGCGTGTTCCTAAAGGGGTGTATCATAATCTCAACTTAAAATTGAAATTAGACGTTTTCAACGCTTGAAATGTACCAGTTTATAAGGTATTTGTTCTGCTATAATTATGCCACGTTTTATTTTTACATTCGAGACTCTTGTACAAGCTTTTATCTAATTTATCTTCTCTTTATCACCCATGTTACACATTCATTTTTCGTTTTTCTTTTTGAAGACACCATAGCGCGAATTCTATTGTTTTCCGGGCTAACTTCACCCGAATCCTTAATGGTCGCGGTTATTGGTCGCCAAAAGTAGCCCAATGACCGCCTCTATACATAGACTGAAGAAACGTCCTGTACGGGACTGTACGGGAGGAATGGTTCGGTTCGGCCAGACCGCGATGAATGAGATATGCATCGAGATTTTTCACTCTTTACGTCTTCATATATCCAATATGGCTGCAATATTACACTGAATATTATTTAAGATGAAAAGTAACACAGAAATATCTACTTTGACTTACGATAGCTTGCTCATTTAGATCCTATATTAATGATTAATCCGAGAAAGTCTTGTAGTCAACAAGATTTGTTGTCAGCCATCTTGGTTTGAGTTGATGAATATTCAATTTTTCTTTTCGAACGTCCAATAGCTACGTATGAGTCAGCCCGGCTTGAGCCGGTGATGTTTGAATATTCATAAGCCCAATATCAAACACGTGCTCTGATTGGCCATTGGGCTTGTTTTGGTCGGTTGACCCGGAAATATATCGGGCGGGTCATGTCATAGATTACCAGTTCGAATGCATGAACATACCCTTCCCTTGGTTCTGAGATTAAAAAATGGATAACTCATAAAAGTAAGTCCGTAAATTCCGCCTTTGGGAATAGGTAATAATTCTTTGTTAACTGTACATAGGAGTATAATATATATAGTTTATTTCTATCTTATTAATAAATCAGAAAATTAGATCTAAATAAAGAAAATTGGGGGAGAAACTTGGTGCAGCAAAAAGCTGCACCATTGGCTATATCTCTCCGCATGGTGCGAGGCGTATGGGGTACCGTCTGTGTATGGGGAATGTCAACAAATGTCAGTTTTATTAAAGAATGACCCATACCAGACGGTTATTTCTGTCTAAGAGAGTCGATGCTAATGCGTATTGACCTGACCTCTAGCGCTGTACTAACTAGTACGTGCTAGTATTATAGGCAGCAACTCAATTGCACACATGAATCGTCAATACACACATTACACACAATGCACAATGTCAATACGATGTGGCTGATCGGCAAGTTTGACAGTAGACTCACACTTGAATTTTTAAATTATTCTTTCTAACAAGTACCATCGGTAAGTTGAAAAAAATTGTATTTTACTGCCATTTAGATCTAGATTCTAGGTACGTGTCATCAATTGTCACTAAAGTACTGCTTTTGAGTGAAATCAGTTTAGTTTTGTACAGTGGTGTTTGAAATGTTGAGAATCAATAGCACAGCTTTTAATACACAGCCAGGATAGTAATGCAGCTATGTGTGCTCTGTACCTCCATTTTCTAATCATACGTATGCGCATGCCCGCGAAAGTGTACAGATCAAGCCTAGCTAGGCCACTGAGTGAAGCTAGCACAAATCCACAATATAATTTAAGGAATAAGACGCATTGCCAATTTTGTGTGTGTAAAGATCGCATCCTTCAAAACCAAACATGACCTGTGTATCGTATCAAATGCGATTTGTACACTCATCAAATTGGCACTTTTGCACATCGGTTGTACTTGGTATGGACTATGGGCTTGCTTCGTTGCCCGAGACTTATTGAAAAATAGCACACTGCGACCGCAGCGTTATCGTTGGTTGGGCTCACTTATGTGCCAAGACTCTGGAAAAGGGGCTTTAAAAATAATTTTTGTCTCTCCTGCGTAGCAAAAAGCGAGACATAGGCGGCGCTTTTCCGGTGGCGGCGGCGGCGGCGTCAACATCAAAAACTTAACCAAGGTTAAGTTTTTGAATTTTTAATATAATTTTGAAAGTATACGTTCTTATTCAGTGAAACTTGGACTAAAGGGTTATCAAGTATCCCCAATCATGTGAGGAAAATTTCAGGTCACAAAGTCAAGGTTAAAGGTCATTTAAGGTTAACAAACTTGGACCATGTTGTGGCATCATCATCAAAAACTTAACCTGAGGTTAAGTTTTTGAATCTATATAAAAACGGTTTATGAAAAACGTCTTTCCTCGACCGTGCCCCCCTTCACCGTGGCGTGGGAACGGCGACACAATTCCACGAGGCATGTCTCCCGTATCCCGCGTGCCATGTCGACCCCGCGGTCGCCGTCCATGTCGTTAAAGGTGGTTTCGGGGTCCCGGGGAGGACGAGCGGACGAGAGCACAGCCAGCGTTGTCCGTGCAATGAGGCGACGAACCCACGAGAGTGAGGCAGCAAGGCGTGCACCCGCCCTCTGTCTAATCACGGGCATGCCAGAGAAATACACAGCATATGACAATCCACTCAAGTTATGTGGCGTAGCAAGTACAAGCTGCAACGGGTTGGGCCTAGTGCTGTAAGTCAGGCGCCATGTTCGGGTTCGGTTCGGTTCGGCAGAGTTCGGCAATTTTTTACCCGAACTTGGTTCGGTTCGGGGTTCGGTAATATAATAGCAAGCAGCCTAATAGCTACGGTGGTCGGCGCTGGGCGGGCCGGCCGGGCGGGCCCGACCAGCACGGAGGACTTCTGCCCCACTCCTGATGAAAAACACTGCTTCCGACCGGCACGTATTTCACATAAAAACTGCTTTAAACGTAACTATTTTAGTACTTACATTCATATTTCCGTTTTCAATCGTGTTTTATTTGCAGTTTTACAAGAATCATGTTTTCAATTTGAAAATAAATGATAGTTTTTAAAGATTTGGCGAGACGGTTGTTGTCTAATGTTACGAGTCATGAAAGCTGCCATCTTGAATTTACCGATGTATACGTTATAATACACAGAGATAGCAGCCCAGGCTCGTTCGATTGCCGTTATTATAAATGTTTATTTTTAATGGGGTAAATAATAAAATTACAAATTTTCCTGAATAAATAAATTAGAATACTATAATATGTATTTATTTCGTTATTTAAATGGTAAAATTCGTCCGATATTATTACAATTAATTTTTTTAATTTTTTCATTGTTTGGGTTTGAGCCGAACTTGTTTTGATCAGTGCCTAATAGGCACGTGTATTCTAGCTTGTTTATAGCTTGCGATCGCGACGTTGCAGAGGTCAGGATTTGGGATTTAAATGGCGTTGGTGAAGTCGCGCCCACGACTGGAGAGGCACGAATCACAAAGGAGGAAAATGGGAAGAAGTAAATATAGAATGAGCAATCATGACATGAAAATTAGGTATAAAATGACAAGTTAATTAGCCTGCAAAAACATTTAAAATTTTTCTGCCGAACATTCGAACCAGGCCTTTGCGTTCGGTTCGGTTCGGCTCGGTTCGGAAGTGCCATGTTCGGCAAACTTCCGTTCGGTTCGGCGGTTCGGCTACAGCACTAGTTGGGCCTATCCCTTGTTAGGCATCTTGCTGTATGATATGCTTTGTAGGCACTTCACGGGCATACCAGAGAAATACACAACAGATGACAATCTACTCACGTCATGTGGCGTAGTAAGTGCCATGTGCAACGGGTTGGGCCTATCCCGTGTTAGGCATCTTGCTATATGGCTAGCAGCCAAACTGACGAGAACGTATGTACTGTTGGTTCTATAAGCTCAGTCGGTCACACACGTACACACAGTCGAGTTAATTTGTGCGACTGCCACAATATATTGGCACAAACCGTCCGATTTTCGCGTAAAATCTTTACTTTGAAAATATTTATACAAATTCTATGAACCATGCCAACATAATCATAATCCAAGCTTCTGCTTTATTGGTCTACATTGAAATCACAACAATAATACCGCAAATAGATTGTAATTATCGAGATTATGTTGTGAACGCGCCAATAAAGAAACGTCGAAACAACTTGTCCTGTTCTTATTCGTCTTTATTCTATTCTTCAGTAACAAGTCATCTTCACGTCGATCATCAATCAGCGAATAACAAATCAGCAATTCAGCAATTAGCGGTTCACTGTAAACAACAAATAACAAAGCATTATAATTATATGCATCCATATAAACAGAATTAAATGCATGTAAACCTGTCTACTTTACAGTGAATCTTGTAATAGTCTTGGTATATAAATATGATATTTATATAAGAAATAAACTCCAAAAGGAATTTAACTATCCAGCTATACAGTGTATTCATTATGTCTCCGCTTAATATATCCTCATAAATTCCTGTGCTTGGAATGTGCCTATAATGCACTATGTTCTACAGATACGGCATCATATTGCCCCCCTTAATTTAGCAAATATAAAGTAGTCTATGTGATTCCAGACCCTATACAACTGACATCAATAATATTCCCTCAGAACGGTCTAAACACCTTCATAATGTTAATTAACCTCTTTTAACTCTTGCAAGAAGTGCAAGTCACTATAACTTAAGCCAACTAAATGAATCATGCACCATCTTAGAGCTTTTTTATATGAATAAACCCTTTTATGCACGACACATACCTGGTTGCAATTGCGACCACTCATCTTCAATGGCTGAACTCATGTACGTTCAGTATACACACACATGTATCCCATGCGTAAGCACTTATACTTTTACGTGCTTTAACAACATTACAAACTGGCAAACTTTGCCTGAAATAACATAAACGCATTTACACAATGAAATCATTAACCTGGCGAATTTAACGACAAACAATCATTCTTCATTTATCTTCTTTCGAACTCACCAACTATTTGCCCCTTCCGGAGAACTTTCCTTTCAAATCTCGGTAACAATCAAGACGCCATGTTTACTTTTACACGGTATCTGCTGCACAAATTACCCTCTCGCCGTAGATGGCGCTTCACATATATTCCTGACGCTACATTACCCGGCCCCAAATGATTTAACATACATTTAAATTATTTCTCAACACATCCTATAGCGGCAAACACGTTCAATTCCTGTCTTAACAATCAAAACAAATGAGTGTAAGAATTTAGATACATATCACTCACATATGCCCTTTAAGTGTTTTCAAGTTAAATGACGTCATAATCACGTTATACATGTATAAATGAACAAAATATCGATAGCATGCATATTTTTGTCGAAAACATACATATCCAAAAAAACAAACTATTAAAGTTGCCCTTCACTAGATAAAATAATGTATTAAAATACCAACTCTATCCCTTAACAAGGTGCAAAAAATGAACATCTACACATTTGCTTCCTATTAAAATCCTATGATGAGAGTTCTTCATTAGCTTCCAATAGACACAATTTTGAGATTGGTCTCTTGTAAAACCTAGGTCCCACCCGAACCTCCACCTGCCTTACAAGACCTTGTTTGTCCGGATAGGTTGTCAATACACGCCCAATGGGCCACTGCCCACGCGGGACACTTTCATTGACTACAAGGACAAGGTCATTTACCGCAAAGTTCCTTTTCGGTCTCCTCCACTTTTGCCTTTGTTGTAATAGAGGAAGATATTCCTTGACCCATCTTGTCCAAAATTGGTCCGCTAAGTACTGTACTTGCCTCCATCTTCTACGAAGATAACAATGTTCCTTCACAAAAATTCCTGGTGGCAAGCTAGGATTTCTGCGAAGTAGCAATAGATGATTGGGAGTCAAAGGTTCGTCGTCTCTGGAATCCATGCTCAATTGGGTTAGCAGACGAGCGTTCAAAATTGACTCTACTTCCGTGAAGAAGGTTCCCAGTGAGGATCCGGAAAGGGATAGTGAGAATAATAGGAACGAATTTAAGTGACGACAATAATCGTAATTATAACGAAAGTGAAAACGAAAGTATTAAGTCTAAAATATATGCATCAATTTTAATTAATTGGTTTCTCTTTTAAACACAGGTCATTACATCTGCTCACCAAAGCTGAAGATCATAGATCAGTCATCCCATGTGCGTATCCATATTCAGCAAAAAGTATAGCAAGTCAATTAAGAGGACCCTGCTGCATCTTGCCAGTCGTCGGTCAGAAACAGGCCCCTGACATTGAACAGAGAAGCAAAAAGTCCAGTGCCAGTTGAAGAAATGCAAGATCATATGTAAACAGCCCCCTCCATTATAGGGCTAGTCAGAGGTTCACAATAACAATCTCCAAAGAGGAAGCCTCTGACTCCTGCAGAGAGGCAGCGAAACTACAGGGCAAAACTGAAAGCAGAGCCTGACAAGTGGGAAGATTACAAATCAAGAGACACAGAAAGGTGTAAAGTGATGCAAAAGCAGAACCAAAAGTCTGAGGAAGCTGCTATCCAGCAGAGACAGAAAGCAACAGAAAGGCAGAGGAAGTATCCACGTAGGTAAAGAGCCTTATAGATCAGCAGGATGTCCTTTTGCAAGGAACTCTGAAGCAGTTACCTCAACTACCAGATTTAACCAACTTTGGGGCAGTACACCAGATGTGGGCGACAGTTATACACATGCAATGATTGCAGTGAGAGACCTTCAGACAGAGAAATGTGGCGAGGTGACCGGTGACATTGAATGTGGTGTTGGTCGAAATGCTTTTTATAGGGATGGAAGTCCAACCATTGTTAAGAAAATGCAGAATCAACAACTAGCTCGTCCATCTGTGTCATTGCCAGTTAGAGATCCAACAGGACAATCATTAAAGAAAAGACCGTTGACTGCTGCTGAGAGGCAACGACCGGACAGGTGGGAGCAATACAAAGCAAGGGATTAAGAGAGACAGAAAAGGACACAAGAGCCCCCAAAAATGTCTGAAGCAGCTGCTTTACAGCAAAGAAAGAAAAAGAAAGAAAAGCAGAGAGAAAAACCGACGTTGGAAAAGAGAGAAGAATCGGAGAATGAAAGGAACAGGACATGCAAGCATGGACTACTTGCAAACCAACACTGATTCTCATCGTGATATGAATTCATCTGAATTGAAGATAGGTCAGTATGCCATCAAAACACATGAAGACAGTGAAGATCTTTGGGAATTTGAATGCAATACACCTGACGAGGGTGATAATGCTACCTGTCAAGTGAAGCTAGAAGTACAAGATAACTCTCCTGCAGAGCATGATGTGGATCCAGCCAATGAAAATGGATTTGGAGTTGGTCAAATTACAACATGTGAGGTGAGAAAAGAGTCTGAAGCAGCTGCTTTACACCAAAGAAAGAAAAGGCAAAAAAAGCAGAGAGAAAATCGACGTCGGAAAAGAGAAAATCGGAGAATGAAAGGAACAGGACATGCAAGCATGGACTACTTGCAAACCAACACTGATTCTCATCGTGATATGAATTCATCTGAATTGAAGATAGGTCAGTATGCCATTTATACACATGAAGACATCAAAGATCTTTGGGAATTTGAATGCAATACACCTGATGAGGGTGACAATGCTACCTGTCAAGTGAAGCTAGAAGTACAGGATAACTCTCCTGCAGAGCATGATGTGGATCCAGCCAATGAAAATGGACTTGGAGTTGGTCAAATTACAACATGTGAGCTGAGAAAAGAGTCTGAAGCAGCTGCTTTACACCAAAGAAAGAAGAGGCAAAAAAAGCAGAGAGAATATCGACGTCGGAAAAGAGAGAAGGATCGGAGAATGAAAGGAACAGGACATGCAAACATGGACTACTTGCAAACCAACACTGATTCTCATTGCGATATGAATTCATCTGAATTGAAGATAGGTGGAGAGTCTGGGGACAGTGTTATGCCAAGGATTGTAGCTGTGTGGAGTATGAGTGAAGGAAGTGAACAAGGAGTACGCGTAAAGCAAGAGAACAACACCCAGTACTTGGCAAGTAATTTTGATAACTCGGGGTGCAACGTCAGTTCAGTAATGTGCCAAAAGCAAGTACCATGATTGCAGATGATTTCGACAAAATAGTGCCTCAAGATGATATGGGACCAATTTACGGAATAGACCCAAGCCTATTTGTTGTGTACCCCTCAGGCCGGGCCAACTCTTGTTCAGATATTCCTACCACATTTCCTACTCAAAATCAGGGATGATGGCTATAATTTGCAGTGCATGGCGACTTGATGGCGTAGATAGAGAACCAGCCATTGGGAGGGGTACTTCCATCATTGATGGGGCATCAGAAATAAAAATATTAGTTTGATGAAATGTGAGAGAGCAAGACAATAGAGTGAGGGGATGGGAAGGGGTCGTATCAACCTCATTGTCTTTTATTTTGTCTCGATCGTTCTCTCTCTCTCCCCCTCTCAGATTATTTTTCCACTCGATGTAGCTGCGGCTGCAGGTTCAAGGGTTTTGGGTGCAAAATATCCTTTCAGTATTGTTTAAATATTGCCTTCAGAGGTTTAGATGGCAATACTTCAACCTAAATTCGCACAAAAACAGAAATATATGCGTAAAGGTTCAATGTTGAAATGGCTTTGCGATATCTATCCAGGCCGGATCGATATGATAATTTATCAAATATATCGATTAGTAGGCGGTTTCCCAGCAAAATTTGTATCATCACGTATTAGTCAAAACATATTCTTTCACATGATTGGTAGTAAGAGCTTCCATTTCATTTGTTGAGAGGGGGGCGTTTCCAAAACTGGTCTATACCTTTAAAGGTACTATGTCCCATTTGCAGGCCAAAAAAATGAAAAGGTTAAATTCCAACGGCATTTGAAAGACAATACTAATTTAGAACCTCCCTCAAAACGAAAGGGCTTGAAAATGGCTTTTAGTGGGAAAATAACGACCATT
This sequence comes from Mesocentrotus franciscanus, assembly GCA_037976565.1. NCBI lineage: Eukaryota > Metazoa > Echinodermata > Echinoidea > Camarodonta > Strongylocentrotidae > Mesocentrotus > Mesocentrotus franciscanus. The sequence goes on from CP137673.1 coordinate 27,850,256, forward strand.
AGTTGTCGAATCGACTTAAGTGATTGCAATCACTAAGTAATAGTCTGATTTTCAGACCCTTTTACTGAATGGTCGTACGTTTTGTGCTGCACAAAGATTCAATCAGTTTAATTTTGGCCATTACAAGTAGTGGGATATTGATGTAGACAAATGCTCATGTACCTGTTACAGCTCATTTCATGTATGTTATTACCAAAGAGAAAAGATGTCAGTCAGTCACTCAATAGTGTCTGACAGTAAAGTCTAGAAGGTAAACGGGTTTCCTTGCATAATTTGAATACTAGGACACTGCTACTGTTTACATTTCACAGATAGGACATACATGACATATTCCTAATTCCTGCAAAGTTCTACAGAATTTGATGTTGGCTGCAAAAGGGACATAGTACCTTTAAAAGATCGTGATAAATACCTTGGCTGTTTTTCTTTTCCCGTTTTTGTTGTCACACCCATTAAAAATTCATATTAATGTATGATACTTTTACTTCAGATAGGAGTCGAGAAGATCGCTTTGCCTGTTATATTAAGAATATCTCAAATTTAATGATATTTTTAATAAGCCATTTTTTTAATGTAACCAAATTTATTCCTACGCCTTTGTGAAGCGCCTCGATACGAATTATTGTATCTCTAGTCAGAATAGTCAGAATTCAAATTGGATACATTAGTTTTTGCCCTACGTCTGACTTTTGAAATACAATCATTCGTAACAGGTGAATGAAATAATTTGTATCGAGGCACTGAAGTATTAATTTGATTGCATTACGAAAATGGCCTATTGACAGGGACTAAGATCTTGAAGATGATAGTCTATTTACAAGATTTATCTGCAATCTAGAGTTTGGGTATTCTACTGAAATGCAGGATTGCCTTTAAAAAGTAGGAACGAGAGAAAGTATGGATATTTTGTTTCTTATATCGAAATTTTACGAGAATTGAAAGTACTTACAATAGAGGGCTAACACCCTTAAAATATAATCAGTACATTACTAAGTCTTGTGAAGTAATTTCTCTTTTTCCATATACATTTGACTTATACTTAGTACACAGATACTACTTATGTCATCGTCACTACCTTGGAGTACAAAATGAAATTTCTCTTCCAAATTTCTAATACTGTCAAACAAATCAGTTCTCTGGTTATTTAGAACTTGACAGTTCATAACGAAATGACACTCTGTTTCTACCTCGCTAAAACAAAGAGGACATAATACGATTATCAACGTCTATCTGCTTATGACGTCCCATTTCTATCATAAGTCTACTGTTATCCGTATTTTTAAATAATTTAATACATTCGATTTATCTATATCTAACAATAAATAATTTTCAAGTATATACCTCTTTTTCGACATATCTGTAAGTTCTTAGCTTACGACAAAAAATCTTTACTGTTTTCATTTAGTGTATCCTTCCATAACTTAAAGAGAGTGTAGCATGGCAAATACTGGTTAACGCCATCTACGTCTTCTTTTGGACAACTGCACGTAAACGAATGGACTTGATTAACGGTAGTCGGCGACTTAATCTCTACATGGTCAGTGCGCGCTAGCGTTCGCGAAACAGACCGAAGTTCTCCTCACGCTTCGGTTTCGCGTATGTTGCACGCACGAGAATGCTGCGGTCGCGTCGTCCATGGTCGTATTATACCCGATTGGCCCCGAGTAGGGCCACGGGAAAGACACATAGTCTCGTCATGCTACACCCCCTTTAATATATCGTTCTTCCATTTTTTAAAAATATTACTCTAAGAAGACATCTTTTATCTTTTAGAAAAAGTACTTTGATTATTCCATACATGACCAAATCCTAAATCGGTTAGAAATAATTTAAGTTTTTGGCAATAACCATTTTTTAATCCCATGTTTTCTAAATAAGCTTTATTTGTCTGAGAAATGTCTTTTGATTGTATCATATGTAGCCAGAATCCAATTGTGTCTTTTAATCCAAAGAGTGCTAGTGGAAATCGTCCTAGCTCGGCTAAGACGGCACTATTTACAGCTGTTCTATTTACTCCCAATATATATTTTAAGTATTTAATATGAACTTTTTCGGGTATGAATGAAAGGTATTGTTTCTCAATGTGATTCCTACCTATACGTAAAATATGTAATATCCAAACCTCTGACGCATCAAATAACTTTATATGAGAAGTTATTAACACCCGGTCACTCCTAAGAGTATTTCTTAACAGAAATAAAGCCTTCTTAGATTTATCAGACAAATTTTTAATCGCATAAGAATATGTCCCAGACGGTTTGAACACCAATCCCAAATATTTGTATTCATTAACAAATCTCAATATGCATATTATCAAAATAAAAATGGTATTTCTTAAACACTTTACCAGGCGTATTGTATATCATATTATTTGTCTTGTATTTACTTGCATATTCCAAACATGACAATATGCACTAAGATTGTGTAGCGCTGATTCTGACATAACAACTAAATCATCAGCATATAACAAGTACGATAAAAATTCATTTCCAAATGTAACTGGATGGCAGTCATCAAAAATATTCACAATCATTAATATAATATAATTAAAGAGAAAATAATACAGGGCTTAGTGTGCAGCCCTATTTCACACCGACGGATGTACATGTACATGTATGGAAGGCTGGAGTGATGCCCTGTTGCAACTTTATAGAAAATCGCACATCATAATGCATGTTATTTATTCTCAAAAGGTCCTGTAATTCCATATCGATGTATTTTATGTGGAGGTGCATTTCTATTAACCGAATCAAAAGCCTTTCTAAAACCAACAAAACAAACATGAATATTTTGTTGTTTTCGAAAAACATATCAATAATCGTCTTCAGTGTAAATATATGATCGGTGATACGGCTTCCCTTACGGAATCCAATCTGTTCCTTATTAATTATTTCATATTCATTCAAATAGCTTGAATGTCTATTATACAATACTTTAGAGAATAATTTACCTATTGAGCTTGTAAGTGAGATAGGTCTAAAATTTGAGGGGTCATCTTGACAACCGCCTTTATAAATTGGTTTAATGAGATTTTCTCTCCAAGCATCAGGGTATACTCCAGTTTTCAACAACAAATTAAATAGTTCAACATAAGTAAATATATTATATTGGCAGGAAATCATCGTCCTTTCGTTTAAGATGCCATCTGGTCCACAGACTTTTTTCTTCTTTAACAAAGGGAGACAATCTAACACCTCTTTCACAGTTATATTGTCATTTAACATTGAACAATCACTTAACACAAGTAAATAATCAATGCTACTTTCATCAAAATCATTAACATACGTAACGTTCATTAACTTCTTGAAATAATCATACCATGAATTAGCTTCAATGCCTGAACTTATATCTTTTTATTCTTAGTTTCTTACCCTTTAATATATTTATAATTCTACAAAACTCAGAAGGATTTTTCTTTTCAGCAGATAATAACTCACTCAGCATTTTTTTTCTAATATATTTTATGTTTCTTGCGTACAAGTTTACGATAGGTTTTTTTCTTTGTCATTATTTCACGCCGTAATTTTCCATCCCATGGCTTTCGTTTTAGATATCGACAATTAAAGACGTTTGATAAAACTTGATCACAATCTGTGTCAAACCATGGCTTATTTTTCTTTCGCCGATTTTTAGTTCGACATCTATTCTTATTGAATGTACCTGCATTGTAAATCATTGTTGTTAAAATATTTACTACTGAATTAACCCGAGTATCTATTTTACCCTATTTTCACTTATTTTTAAAAACTCTTAATTGTTTTTTAATATTGCGCTTGAATATTTCTTCGCGCGTAGTTTTTTTTATTTTTAATTTTTTTTTATTTGTGTTTTTATTGGAAAATCAAAAGAAATCACAATATTTACAAATAATTTACATAATTAGGAACAAATTCACTAAACAGAATAAAACAATAACAATGAAATAAAGTAAATGGCACAAATAAAAAAATTAAAAAGGCAGAAAATTGAACACGTTACAAAATAAATATTGTTCAAGAACGAAGCCCCCGAGACAAAAAAAGGGTGAAACAGAAGACCCATACAGACAAGTCTCATCTACCCCATCTGGACCACCGAGAACACCCGACCACCATCGGGGAGACTGGAACAAGTTGAACCTAGGAGCGGGGCGATCCAAACAACCACACACACCTTCATACACACACCCTCAGACACCCACACACGCACCCACACACACACACATTCACAAGCACCAACCCCCAACACACAAACAGTCCAACATTAAAAAAACTCGCTCCGCCCCCAATCCAGCCTATCCCAGCCACACCGCAAGGGATCCGGCGAACCCCGCCCCCAAAGCCAATGGGTGGAAAATAAACCTCCTAAAATAGGGCCCCCACCAGGTGAAGGCCAGTGGAAGGCAACGGAAAAAAATCTTCGCGCGTAGTTGACCATGGGCTGCAATTAGTGGGTTTCTGCACTACCGTTTTCTCGACATGACATAAATAAGACTGGATATTGACTGTAATTTGACAATGATCAGATAAGAGAGGATTAAAGTCATTGACTTCGAATGACATTACACTAGGTATAAGTAATGTGCTCGAAACTCATTTATCCTATCTAAGCCCCACCCCATCTCTCCTATTGTTTATCTGTTTCTCACCATTCTCTCACAATCATTAATCTTCGCGTGCAAGTAAAACAATTTAGTCAGTTTTTAAAATAAATAAACAACATGGTCACAATCTGCTTATCAGTTAGAAGAAAGAGAGAAGGTAGGTAAGAATACAACCCTTCCCACACTGGACGAAACATTTACGTCTACAGTAAATCCTAGCATTTTTAATATAATAACTCTTCGCATATAGATTTATTGTAACTTACATTCCTTTCAAGATTACCTCACGGAGTGTACATCGCTAATGTGAAAAATCAATTGGTCATTACGGTATCGAATAGAAGGCCAACCACCATAATAAATCCGTACTGTTGATTTTTACCTCGACAACGGCTTGGGCGAAAATTCGAGCCTATATTTTCCCTTTTCACGTCCATTTTGATAGTGATGCGTATGCCTTAATTGAACAATAAATATACTGCTTTATACGAAGGGCATGATTTCAAAATGAGTCGTACAATTTTCAGTGGTATTTTAGATGCATATAGATAGGTTGACGATCGAGAGGTGGGGGGGGGCAGTGGGAGGAGGGGAGGGCTGGGAGGAGCCCCCCTTCTTTTTTAATTTGTATGTGTAAACTTCCAATGAAGTTCACATATATGATTATGATTGTTTTTGTCATGTTCCGTTATCTTGAAAATGGAAGCAAAAGAATATTTAAAAACAAAAAATATAGGTAGAGTTAAAGGTAGATTAGAGGAGATATGTAATTACAGGGTGTATTTTGAGAATTTAGAAATATCTCTCATTCCTGTTTCATTTCCCGACCTTCATTGCGTACATGCATATAATGGGCGGGGCAGGGACGATTTTCCCCCTTTTTTATTTTGTGTGTATAAATTAACTTCCATTTAAGTTATGATTAGGATTGCCAATGACAGGCTATCTTATATTGTCTTGTTATGTTAGCTTGAAAATTGAAGAAATGACAAGAATCTTAAAAACAAATAATATCGGTCATTTCGTTAAATAGTATTTAATGCCGTCTCCTATTTTACTTTTAGAAGCCAAGAGTTCATACGTATTTCTGATTTTAAACATACAATTGTATACTAGCCATGCGATTACATTGTGAAAGAAGCGTGTGTTAGCAATTCGGAAAATAATGTTATTTATACAGTCCATATACTATTAGGTTTTGGATAATCGAAATGAGAATAAAAATGAACCAGTCTTGTGTTGAAAAGCATTTTTGGTCATTTTTTTTTCCTCATTTCTCTTTTTTCAGGGGACATTTCTGCTATCATATTCTTCCAAGTTGAAATGCAATAACTTTTCCTGTATTTTAAATACCGTAACCTCATATTCAGCGATCGTAAGAGAGAAACAAAACACTTGAATGTAAACTTGATTTACAATCTAGTCAGGGACTTGCGATTGACCTTTGGATTTTTGTTTAATTCAAGAGGTCCCCAAAAGACGGACTTTTATCCAATGTGCATGCCAACAGCAACAGAGCAAAGTAATATATTTCAACAAGCTCCGAAATAATAGGTCCTGACGTTTTGAAATATGTTGTTGAATAAGGTCCCTTGTTAGGGGGTATCTAGTTTTGACAGGGGTGTGCGGCTGAAGCCCCTAACTCATACTCTATTATTATTATTATTATTGTATTCGGCAAAACAAAGTGTATACAAAAGAATTACATAGAAGAACAAATACAAAACAAAGGATGAAAATCATTTTAAAAAAAAACATTATCGTGATTCCCATAGCATGAGCATTTACAAGTTTCCAGGAAAGGGGCAGGCAAACTCAATCACCGAAACCGTGAAGGTCCCCCATTCCGACTTGCAGTACTCATGGGAGATCAATACATAGATACAATATATCAACTAACAAGAGTATAGCAACACTCGTTATGGCAAGGATAAAAGAACAAACTCAAATAATTGAATTAATCAATGAAGTACAAATTATTACAAGTTATTTAAAGAAAATTATAAAGAGCCAAGCAATCAAAACAAAAAATCAAACGTGTCTTCAAATTAGACAATTATAAAGCGAAACAAGTAAGAATGATGGACTCCGTCTTGGTAGCAAAATACAGGCTATGAGAGTACAGTTATTTGACATAAACGTTTTAAGGTTGAATTCTACAAAAATAAAGATATATAAATGTGCTTTGTGTTATATATTACATAATTATTAAGGGGCAGAAATGCAGATGTTTGGCAAGGGTCGCAAAGTACAAACTATTCCTTTAGCATGTTAATTTTTAAAACAGGATTCATACAAAATCAAACAAATTATAGAAAAACGGGGTGTAATGTACTAACAAGGCAAAGAAAATGCAGATGCTGTGCAATTGATAGTAAAAGGTGATATCTGATCATCCTACAATAAAGTTAGCAAATAAAAAAAAATTAAAAAACACGGGAAAAGAGACAGAGAAAGTGTGTTTGTGTGTCCGTTTCACTTTGAAATACAAAATGTTTCCACTAAAGGAGCTCTAAAGGAGCTATATCCCCTCCCGGCCTAATCAATCTGCTCCCTCAAATTTTGACTATATCTAGTACAGCGTGTTTCAACCGGAGTGCCGCGAGAGTATTTTAGTTATATAACAAATCTATTTTGAAATAACATCAACTTCAGAAACTGCAAGATGCCCAAATATAATATAGAAAGATCTCGCTGGGCATTTTGGTGAAGAGATATTAAAGTGTATTTTTTCTCGCTCGATCGTTTCGCTCGCCTGCAAAATTTAGAAACGGGATAGGTCCATAAACATCACCATAATTATGATATTATGATATTCGAGCACCTCGCTATCGAAATGAAATTTATACCAAAACAAAGTGTCATTTTTTGCCCTCGTTCGCTTAACGAAATTGATAACTTAGGATGATTCCTGGCAACGAGATGACCGAATATATAATCTTGTGTTTTATCTAGTGTATACTGATGACAAAATTGCATTTTGCCATAATGATGAAAGTGCAACAATTTTCCCATCTTCATTTTTCTAAAGGTTCATAATTTCGAAACACAAATTTCCCCATAGAAAGGGGTTCATAATTCCGAACATAATGGTGCATTACTCCAAAGGTTTGTAATTCCGAAAATGAAATAGGGTTCGCTAGAATTCCGAAAATAAATATGGGTCAATATCCCGAAGGTTCGTAATACCAAAAACGTACAGGGTTCTATTTCATTTTCAGAATTATTCACCTTCGGAGTAAGGAACCTTCGGATTTATAAACCTTCGGGAAAACGACACGAGACCGTATTGATTGTGTCACGTGAATTTTGGAAACAAATGATCGCATGAATACCAATTGCAAGAGTTCATTCTCGACGCTACTTTTTACGACTCAGAGAAAACATCTGCCGTAAAGAAGTCCTGAATCTGTCATTGATCACGGAGTAGACGAAGGCGTTGACGATGTGGTTGGTGAGCCGCAGTGCGGTCAGGACATCGAAGATTGTATCAAGAACTCGATTTCGATCGATCGCGATGAGGACGTTCTTAGAGAGGACGCTGTAAACGATCTGGGGCATCCAGGTGGCGAAGAAGTAGACGGTGATGACGAGCAACATCCGCGTCGTCTTCCGACCCATGTCGGACTCTTTTGATTTCGACGCACGTGCACGATTCGGACGTTGGCGGCAAAGGCGGCTGAGAATCGAAGATCGTGACAATTGTTGACTGGGTTGACTTGGGTATGGCGGTAATTTAGCGTTGCCAGGTGTGGCAATGGCAGCTTGGCTAGTACCATTGGGGTCCAGGTGTGTCATCTGTCGATAAAATAACAGGTATAGATATATTATTGCCTGGAATTTCTCTTTTAGACACAATTGGATCGAGGAAGGAAGCTGGTTTGACCAGGGAGGTGATAGAGAAGGAGTGGAAACTCTTGTAATTTATTCAAACGCATGCGTGAGTTCTAAAGCGTAACAATGGGATGCATACATTCTTGAAGTCCCATGCTCCGAGCCGCTCTTCCACTGCGGGGAATTGCGGAGGCCAGGCACCAGTTTCACATTTATTAAATTACCGGCAAAATTTCTAATTTAGTACTCCGCCCTTCCTATAATTTTTGTGCCAGAGTTGGTAAAAGAAAAATTAGATCCTGACAAAACCTCAATATTTTAGAATAATCCGATTATTTTCGCATGTTTTAATGTCCCGTCATTTAATCCATGCATGCGTGAGTTCTAAAGCGTAACAATGGGATGCGTACATTCTTGAAGGCCCATGCTCCGAGCCGCTCTTCCACTGCGGGGAATTTCGGAGGCCAGGCACCAGTTTCACATTTATTAAATTACCGGCAAAATTTCTAATTTAGTACTCCGCCCTTCCTATAATTTGTGTGCCAGAGTTGGTAAAAGAAAAATTAGATCCTGACAAAACCTCAATATTTTAGAATAATCCGATTATTTTCGCATGTTTTAATGTCCCGTCATTTAATCCATGATTTACACATCTTCGATAACTTTAAGTTTTCTAATGCGTGCTTTCGCGTGCTTTTTGTATTTTTTGCGGTTGGAAAAAAGTATGAAATTACAAAAAGCTGTGTTCGCTTGTTCAACTCATTACACATTCAACAATTGATGAGAAATCATTGAAAGGGACAGCGAACATTTGCTGAGATACCATTTTCTGATGTAGGAATTTTATATCCTGATATTTCATGCCTCTTTTTTTCTCACCACCTGGTCAACAGTTGCAGATTAGCGCGTAACTTTTCGGCGGCTTGGAGCATGGGGTCAAAGGAGAGCGACTTGATTCCACTCCTTCTCTATCACCTCCCCGGTTTGACCAATATATAGCGATCGTCATATTTTGTATGCTACTAATTCCGAAATTCTGCATAGTTACAAACCTGAATATTCTTTCCACATATCACAACTCTAGCTATTTCAGAATAACGTAAATACATATCTATATCCAAACTCGGGGATTTAAAAAGAAGTCTGTAAGAGTAATTCATTGTCATGACTCATGAAACATGTTTTCCTAGATCATCAGTCTTACCTCTTAATTTATACATTTTTTCTAGTTCAAGCCTGTACAACAACGACGACAATAATAGCAAGTGTTCTGGTGATGGCACGTTACCAATATACCATTTCGTAGATACAATCTGCGCATGAGCCGATAAAGGTCATAAAATTGTAAAACCCACCGAGATGAATACGTGCTCATGTTATGGAATCATTAGGGACTTTTAGATTTTACACGACGAGAACGTGGACTGCCACGGTGACATCCTTTTAAGGTAATGTGACGTCCTTTTAAAGCACTGCCGGGCACGGGCCAGCTAGTGCCTTGAAAGAATGGCACATGTGGCAGTCCACGTTCTCGTCGTGTAAATCTAAAAGTCCCTATTCATTTGTGCACCGACGGTACATTCTATGATACAAGAGGGCAAACAAAAGCTGTTCATGAAGCACATACATGACTTTGGCATTGATTATTCTAAAATACACAAAGTGGGATTTCTCCACGAGTAAAAGATCTGTGGATATTTGGGGTCATTTTGTACCATGTGCTAACTACGAAATGGTATATTACATCATCTTACCTTGGACATCGGATCACACCTCGACAGCGTCATCGATCCAGCAGAATATGGCAGGGAGTTGGCCGTCGGTGAAAGGTTTTCATGATTGTCCGTTTTTATTGATGTTATATCCGTTGATATGTTCTTTACAAAGAGGCTATTGTTAATATGCATTTTGAATTTGGAGGTTAGAGAATCAGCAGTCACCAAGCTCTTCGCATCTTTGCTAGGTTGGATGGTAGCGATGGGGACTACATTGCCTACGAGTTTGTCGTGAATCTTAGCCCTCTTTTGGAGGAAAGCGTAGATGATCAGGTACATGATGGAGCTCGTAATCAACGACAAGGCGAATATGAGCACAAATGCTACTGACATCATCAACGTCGCCACGTACGATATCGTTTGGGTGCATTTGTCGCTTCTTGCTTCAGAACGCGCGACCTGGAATACCGTTCCGGGTATGTTGATGGCGACGCCGACGCCCACGACGACCGCCGATGCCAAAATCGATGACCGCGTCGTGAGGCGACGTCGTAGGGGACGGCATACCGCCAGGTAGCGGTCGACGCTGATGACGGTTGTGAAGAATAGTGACATGAACGCACTCGATGTCTCGGCGAGGTAGGCGAAGCGGCAAAGGCCAGTCGTTACCAACGAATAGAAGCAGCTGCGGATGATGAGGGCGGGGGTGAAGACGCAGGCGAGGAAATCGACGATACCCTGGCCGATGATCAACACATCTGTGCTCGTCTTTCGTTTCTTCCTGCCGTATATGACGAGGATGATGATATTGCCAGGTATCCCGATCACCAAGACGAGAGTGTAATAAGTCAGGATGATAGCGGCATTGTTGTTGATGCCATCGCTGTCTTGCCCTTCCTGATCATCATCCAAAAATGTAGCGTTCATCCTGGGGAGCATATTCATGTATTCTGCCGGTGTATGTCACTTTGAGATAAGCGTTCACGAATCAACCATTTCACAGCACAATGTGAACAACAGATGACTTTTAGGAATTTGTTGTTGAAAACAGCGGAACATAGTCAAGGTAATGTTTTGATATTATGCAATTTGCTTTCCAAATTAAATCAAAGGATATAATCAAATCGCAATAAGATCAAAAATCATAATAGTGCACGTCAGAAAGAACATTATATTTTACATGTTCGATAAGGAGGAGCAAGTGTCACTCAATAGTTTCCTTCGCCAGTTACTGCTGTAAAATATAACAACAGTCTCATTTGACTGAGGGTATCAACGTGGGATGAAGTCGAAAATCTTACATGGCCTCTAATGGCATTTTTTTCTGGGATAGAATCATAAACTGACAGCTGAAAATCGAAGCTATGAATACCTTTAAATCAATTTCCAGAGATGTGAGAGAGACGCATATTCTTGGGAATACATGCTCACCATGGCCCTGCACGAATCCCGGAAACATCAAGTTGTCTTTATGAGACAGCTTTTGCATCACTGCATATAGATGGTAACGATTGTCGATTTTTTTTCGACGTCGCCGAACTCTCCACTAGTCGTGTTTTAATTATAGATGCCATTCAAGTGATAACAACAAAATGCCAAATGAGCTTTTAGTGGAGTACTTTGCCTTGTCCGCTCCATGCCTGATTGCATTTTGAGGGCGAAAATTGATCAATTAGGAACTGATGGGTCGCCTTCGAAGCATGTTAGCTTTCCACTTGTTTTATATGATTATGTACCTGTTTACCAGGGATGATGGTTATAATTTGCAATGCAAGGCATAGATAGGGATCGACCAGCCATTGGTAAGGGTACTTCCACCATTGGTGGGGCATCTGGAATAAAAGTATTGGTTTGATGAAATGCGTCAGAGCAAGACAATAGAGTGAGGGGATGTGTGGGAGGGAGTCGTATCAACCTCACTGTCTTTTTTAAATATGTCTCGTTCGCTTTCTCTATCTATCTCCCCCGATTATTTTGCCACTCGATGGAGGGGGGGGGGCACGAGCCCCATGCACCCTGTAGCTATACGCCTCCACTTCTTGTACAAGACAGAGCTGTGAGAGAAGATGTATATTTAAACAAAATACATAATTTATTCTTCATCAGAATGATTAAAGTTCACATTCCATCGTCCCAATTATTTGATGAATAGATTGTTCACGCCAATCGACTCTTTGCCCACTGCCAATTCCTGTACTACATTTATTAGGCTTCGTTCAATTGACAGAGGAGTCGATCCTTGTGACAGTGAGCAGTTGCCCCCATTTCTGGATTATCAATGCTTTCTAAAATCGTTTAAATTACGATCTCTAGATACTGCTTAAATATCATTGTTAATTAATGACGAATGTTGTTTTTCAACGTCTTTAGTTCTTCATGCTGTACTGTAAATGTAAACTATATATATCTTAAACATTTTCCCACATTTCTTATTATTTTTACGCAATATCGCACATTACGTGCCTAATTCAATTGTTTCCCATTAGTTCCTACTATTACTTCCTATTAATACATTTACATTTGCTCTCAACCCCCCATTCAGATCTTGGAATGGATCAATACCTCTGTATATTTTTGTAACTTTCCCATGAATAACACTTTATGATAACCGCTTTTTTGTGTGACCCCGGCTCTGATTATGACCTTCATAAAATGGTTCGTACATGGCATAAACGGACACGTTATATCACTAATAAAAAAAAATCGATGATTTACCGGTATACGTGGAAATTAATATAGTAAGATACCTAGAATTGATCTCTCTCTCTCTCTATTAATTTTATCTCCCTCCCTCCCCCCTCTCTCTCTCTCTCTTTCGACACATTTAGCTTTCATTCGTTTTTTGATTGGACTAGTAGGCTGTTAAAAGGAAATGGACGAGGCTTCAGAATAATTATTATATATATACCTCCCGAATTTATAAATTAAGAGAAAAAATACGCTAGCCACCTTGAATCTCTCTCTCCTTCTCTCTTTCTATCTCTCTCTCTCTCTCTCTCGCCCTTTTTCTCTCTCTCCCTCCCTCTCTTGACATTATATAGCTTTCTATCGCTATTTTATTTGAATAGCACGGTGTTAAAAAATGGACGAGATTTTAGAATTAAGCATAGACCTGAATCGATTAATTAAGAGATTGCATTTAGAATAACCTCGCTTTCTCTTCTGATGAGTCCTTGAGCTCGTTCTCCCTGCTTTTATTGAGGTCAAAATGAATTACCTTAACACGATCTCTTGAGAGTAATTATGGTAAAAATTACTGGTCAAGGCATGTTTCGTTTTCACTGTTTTTGCAAAAGATTCTTATTTACGGTTCTAGGACACCTACCCCCTGGACATCCACCCCCGGATAACCACCCCCAGTCAACTACCCCCTAGGGCAACTACCCCCTAGGACAACTACCCCTAGGGCAACCACCCTCTAGGATGACTACCCCCCGGGACAACTACTCCCGGACAAGTACCCCAGACAACTACCCCCTAGGACAACTACCCCCGGACAACTACCCCCCGGACAACTACCCCCAGACAACTACCCCCTATGACAACCATCCTCTAGGACAACTACCCCCGGACAACTATCCTAGGGGGTAGTTGTCCGGGGTAGGTGTCCGGATACGCTTATTTACAAACATCCAAACAAACTTATTTTGAAAATGGAAATAGAGGACTAGCTAGAATAACATAACCCTGCATGAAAGGACATGAAATATTTCTACTTAAAGCCCAAGTTTTTCATGTCAATAAAAATTCATAACTTTCTTATTAGTTATCCGATTTTGCTCAAACTTTTTTTGATTGGTTTGTCTGATTTTTCTGGTTCTATTGAAAGTAAGTTATTTTTGGAGTGGACTTTGGCTTTAATACTTATTACTCATTATTATGGCGTTTTTTCTACAATGTCACAAAAAAAATCACTTAAATTTATTGTGACGATTGAGAGAGAGACAGAAATAGAGCGAGAGGGGGTATGTGGGAGTGCGTCACGTGTGCGTGTGTGTGAGAGAGAGAGGGGGAGTACGAGAGAAAGAAAAGTTTAGGAAAAGAGAAGAGGGAGAGAGGGTTGGGGGAGGTCATTTACTTTAGATCATGTTTCGTCTTTCCTCATACTACAAGACAGTCGGTGCAGCTAAAAAGAAGAAGGAAGGAGATGAGGAACGAAATTTGGTTAGGGGGACAAAATCGGTAAAATCTTTTAGACTATAATAATTTCTAAAAAAGTGCGTGAGATAAGGGCTTAAGGGATTGGTGTATATACCAAATCAAATCTATACATATTAAATGAGTTAAAGTGGCCACAGTGTTTATCCTCTCCGCCTTTTCATCGCAGTGCACTTTAATATACCATCGACACAAGAGATAGAATTTATCCTCATCGACTCATTTTCAACTAGTCGAACGAGGTTTTAAAGTCTCTCTAAAGTGTTTGGAGCCCCACAAATTTGATGGCAAAATTTCACTTCAATTGTACAATGAAGTGAAAGAAGATGACATTTAACACTGAATTCTGCAAGGATTCTCAAAATAATTTGTTTGAAGACGAATATTGATGAAAGAATACAAAAATTAGGTTTTCTGCGTACAACACAAAACCTAAATTCTGTACTCTTTCATCAATATTCAGCTTCGAACACATTTATTTTGAAAATCCTTGTAGATTTGTGGATTAAATTACATCCTCTTTCAAATTATTATAACATTTAAGTGAAATGTTGTCATCTAATTTTTGCGACTTTTGGTACCCCAACAATTTAGAGGGTCTTTAAACTACAACCATTTAATACCGAGTTGGGATCGACGCTTACACAAACCACCGGAAAAACTCCATATCCTCTTTCGCTGGTGTATAGCACTATTTGCCAAGCAGCAATTGTGTATAAAAGAGATGTGCTGGTAGAACACTTCATGCCAATAACAAGGTTGTATTAGTACCACTCACTTTGTTCCTCTTCTATCTGTCTACACAGGTTATATATAACCTAATTGCGCCAATAATCTCATCTACCAAGGATACATAGCTGTGGCGGTAAGTAGTTCTACACTTCTGAATTTTATGATTGATGTTGAATTAATGTCTGAATGTTTTAATTTGTTTTTTTCTCAACAGCAATGTGCTATAGGGCAGATCTTACCCGAGGCATTGCAGAGTTGTATCACGTGATTGTGATATATGCCACGGGGTTCTAGGACACCTGCCCCCTGGACATCCACCCCGGATAACCACCCCCAGTCAACTACATGTACCCCCTAGGACAACTACCCCCAAGGGCAACCACCATCTAGGACGACTAACCCCCGGGACAACTACCCCCCGGACAACTACCCCCCAGACAACTACCCCTAGCACAATTACCCCCTAGGACAACTACCCCCGGACAACTACCCCTATGACAACTACCCCCTGGACAACTATCACCCAAACAACTACCCCCTACGACACCCATCCTCTAGGACAACTACCCCCGTACAACTATCCTAGGGGGTAGTTGTCCGGGGGTTGTTGTCCGGGGGTAGTTGTCCTAGGGGGTAGTTGTCCCGGGGGTAGTCGTTTCGTTCTAGAGGGTGGTTGCCCTAGGGGGTAGTTGTCCTACGGGGTAGTTGACTGGGGGTGGATATCCGGGGTGGATGTCCAGGGGGTAGGTGTCCGGATACGATGCCACGGTGGTATGCTATCTCTGTTACAAAATCGGATACAATTAGTGCCCTCTTACTTTTTAGATATTCGTTTGATATACATTTTTGAGACTAAAGTACATTGATTATCTTCTCTTACTTTGTCTAGCTAGAATCTCCCTGCATTGTGCATGAATCTTGAACATTATGCTGGATGATTGAATGTATTGGCAATTGTTGAAACTAATTATTGTTTTGGTGGAGAGTCGTCTGAATTTTCCTTTTATCTGTTGTCTATCAACCTGTTTCACGAACACTTGAGAAAAAGTATAATAACTTTATTTTTACTTTTTGAAGGCAACACATCAGGCCTGTTTTTCTAACTTATTGGAATTGCACTCTAGTGGTTTGTAGATTACCTCAGCAATAGATTTCAGTTTGTGAAATACCGGGAAACAATGTCTCAATATTTTAAAATATCATGCGGTGTCCCACAGGGATCTGTTCTTGGCCCAACTCTATTTTCTTCATTTATATAAATGATTTGCCAAACTCTACAACTTTTTTCAACTTCAAGTTGTTTGCTGATGATTCAAACTTGTTCCATACATTTGAGACTGGTCAGATAGATATTGATATGAATGAGGTGAATAAGGATTTGAATAAGGTCCAGCAGTGGTGTTATGCCAACAAGGTCACAATCAACCTAAGCAAATCAAATTACATGATAATAAAGGGCAAGAGGAGAACCGTCCAGATAAAGGGTGCTCTTGAAATATCTGGAACTAAATTACTTGAAGTAGATAAGATGTAGGACTACAAATTGATAAGCATCTCACATGGATTGAACATATAAAAATGGTAAATCGAAATATTCGTTCAAAAGTCGTAATTTTGTTCAGAATAAGGCATTATGTCCCACAGAACACTTTAGTGCTATTATACTAAGCGTTAATCCAGCCACATATTTTGTACGGAATTGAAGTATCAGGAACCACATACAAAACCAACTTGAATTGGACTATGTGCAGCCTCGCTTTCGCTTATTATATGATAAGACTGTAAGTCTGTAATTGTAGAAACAATTATTTATGTACCGCTTTTCCTCGATTCAACTGTTCAAAGCGCTTTGTTGTTACCCTGTTTATATCTCAGCGGCTTAAATAATATGAAGCGCTTAAGCATACCATGCAGGTACCCACTTACACATGGGTTGGAAGTGGTAAATGTGGATTAATGACTTGCCATAGGACGGTAGTGCCATGCAGGGGTTCGAACACCAAAACTTCTATTGAAAGCCAAGTGAATGAACCACTACATCACGAGACTTACAGAATTGGACCCCGGCCCCCACTCAGTGTTATTTAGGGTACGCGTATGCATGTTCCCTCCCTTTGAAAGCACCCCCTAAGTCCGGTGTGTAAAGTCAATACGGGCCGATTTTTTTTTGTGTATTACGAGCCGGACTTTGTTGCGTAAAAAGTACCCCTTTACCGGAGATTTTGGGAACATGAATGCGGTCCCTGCGTTCCCGGAGTGGGGTTGGGGGTGGCGGGATCTATTTTTTCTAAGTTAAGAAATTCGCGGCTATACATGTATATTGTTGTGTAAACAATAATTTACATATTCCATCGAATTCTGTTATTCTATGTTCAAGCGGCTTGTTACCATTAGGCCTATAAAAAAAAGATGTTGTATTGCCCTTTGCGACCGACCCAAAAATCTGAATTTTTTTTTCTATCGTTTTTTTGTTGTTTTGTTTGTTTAAATGGGATATAAATGCATAAAAACATCAAATTCCCAATTCTCACTCGTCTTCTGCCCTAGTTTCAAAATCCTGCTAGCGTAAACATCATGTCGACCCCGGCCTCGTGTACGTGTATATACCATGCACTGCACCAGCTAGAAACCAGGGAGATTTGGGCGACGTTCCCGGTTTCGAATTTCTTGGGCGACGGTAGCTGTTTAGAGTTTTCTACGGAAAGGCCCACAACACTTTATTCATGACACATTTTGAAGGCACTAAAAAAAAAAAAAAAAGATTTCCGACCGACCGACCCATGTTTTGGCACCTAAAGGGCAATACAACATCTTTATTTTTTTATAGGCCTTATGCTATACAAATCATCCTGCAAATAAGATAATGAAAATTACTTTCGGTAATTTTTCGCATAGGCCTACAAGTCATGTTCATTGATATGAATACAAGCGTGTCGAAAACATCAATTGGAATAACGACTAAAATGATTTGATAAGATGCTAAAATGTACATCGCAAGCGTATTGGTTGTTACCATGAAATATAAATTTTCCAGGTTCGTAATTCTTTAAAAGAAATGGAAACTTGGCTTTCTATGTGTAATTCAGCGATTTCAGAAGCAACTGATTATATCATTCCTATTTACCATGTCGCGCTATAACCATAAGGCAATACCGGTCCTTAGGGGGAAGGGAGGGGGCTAAAATTTCTTCAACCCCCTCTCTCCATGAATGCAAGAACCGCCAAGCCTCCCCACCCCTCCCCCAACTACGCTTCTACAATAATTGCGCCTGGTTAAAATCATGTAATTCAATTAAAATAGTATTATTAAGAAAGAAAAAAATGTAACTTCCATGGCTGATTAGGCAGATCATCTCAATCACATTAGATTAATACACACACGACATTGGCTCGGATATGCAGATATCCGTCACATGCGCACACCGGAAAATCCGTTTGATTTTTTTTTTGGGGAGTTTAAGAAA
Source organism: Mesocentrotus franciscanus (assembly GCA_037976565.1). Classification (NCBI taxonomy): domain Eukaryota; kingdom Metazoa; phylum Echinodermata; class Echinoidea; order Camarodonta; family Strongylocentrotidae; genus Mesocentrotus; species Mesocentrotus franciscanus. Next base: position 27,868,741 of record CP137673.1, read on the forward strand.
AAAAGAAAATAACCCCAAAGTTTGCGTCATGGTGTGAGGTGGCACGGGTAACATGATACTGTACAAAAGGGAATAGCATTTGATTTTAAATTGTTCAAGAAATATGGTTTCAAGGACTCGGTTGCTCAATCCAAGAGAAGATATTAAAGTTTCTCTACATTGGAGACGCATGGATTATATTAATTGATTTGATTTGATTTATTCATATATCACCCTATTCATTTGATGCAAAAAAAAAGGGCGCTTCGCGTTTGTGAGGGCACCCATTATTTAGCCCATACCAACCCATTATTCAATGAATTTAAAACATTGACAATTTGTTTATATAAACGCACAACAGAGTTTGATCTTCATGTTTAATACATGAATAACCTGCTTTCTGATTCATTTAAGATTTGTTTAAATAATAAATAACACTATCCATCCGTACCCTACTCTCGGAATTCATTAACTTTCATTTAATTAATCCTAAATTATTGATCCTGCATAAATCAATAAGACATCATAGTCCAGATATATGGAATGCACTCCCAGACTCAAAAAAATCATGTAAAAACCCTAAATTCATTTAAATTCAATATGAAGAAAGTATTTCAATTAAAGTACATTGTTTGATCTTTTCCCAGTGCTGAATTGATATTCGATATTATTTTCAGGTTCCTAATTTCCTATAAAACATCCATCACTATATTTTATAACTCCCATATACTTATAATCTTATATAAGTTTTCTGTGTCAGACATATTTACATCAGCATATTTTCATCTTCATTTTCACCATCATCACAATATCATCAACATCACCATCATCACAATATCATCAACATCACCATCATCAACATCATCACCATCATTAACATCATCACCATCACCAGTTTTTGTTTTAATTTTTTATCATCAACCCCCCCCCCCCTTCCCTTTCTCCCGGGCTATCACGCTATCAAGCAATCGCTTATTGTAATAGCCCTTCTTCTTCTGCAACTATCTTAATGAATTATTCTTGGTATTATGTTATCAGTTAAGTCTTCTTTTAATGTCATCATTTATAATTATTATATTGTATACACATTAAAACACTTTTTATATTTTGTATATGTTGTATTGCTGAAATGTAATTTGATTTGTATGGTGCAGAAGAAAATAAATTCAATTCAGTTAAAAAAAAAATCAATCCAATTCAATTACATAATCAATTAATCAAATGCGTTATATATATATATATATATATATTTATATATATATATATATATATATATATATATACATGTATTTTACTAAAGGCGTCATTGGAGGGACATTTGGAGTGAAAAAATGAGTCATTAAGTAGACATTGTCATTATGAGGACAATTTGGTGTCCTCTTAACGTTTTTTACGTTTTATTTCTCATAGAAGGCATATTTTTTTATATATCTCTCTCTATATTTGTAATGTTACTAAAGGCGTCATTGGAGGGACATTGGAGTGAAAAAATGAGTCATTAAATAGACATTATCATTAGGTTTAGGGTTAGGTTTAGGGTTAGGGTTAGGGTTAGGTTTAGGGTTAGGGTTAGGGTTAGGGTTAGGGTTAGGTTTAGGGTTAGGGTTAGGTTTTTTAAGATGTCCACTTAATGTACCATGTAGGGTTATATATATATATATATATATATATATATATATATTTATATATAAACCTATATATATTTATACCTAAAATTAATTAAATAATTAACACGTCAATACTTTACTAAGTAAATTAGGAAAGAAGATGTATAGCGAAGTTCAGAAAGGATAAAAAGCAAACAGATTGCAACTATAAAAAGTTAGAGTAGGAATGAGAGAGACGATAACGATAAAGGAAGTTGAAATATGATGAAAATAACAGCGAAGCAAAACAGATTCGACAATGGAAGGTTTTTAAAAAATGTCCACATTTGTCACGACCGTGACCATAATAAACGAATAAATGGAATAAATGATATCATCACACCATTTGTATTCTACTTTGAACGGACAAAATAACTCCGCCTCTGGCAATCTACATTAAACTACTGAATTATTCATACCACTTGTAAATTTGAAATTTGGGAGAGGGGTGTTTTCATTACTCAAGAAAGAAAGATGGACTGGTAGAATTAGTGGCTTTGTTGAATACCCTGAGATGTAAGCTTTAATACGTTACGTTCTTAAGAAACATAAATTTGGACAAATCAATTTTTTCATATACTTAAAAAATTACAAAACTTGGTAAGGGTATGAATAATTTAGTTGTTAACTTATGTTTATCATATCATAATACTTTGTAACGCATGGACATCCAAATATAGCAATCAAAATACCTTGGACTATTTCTTGACGCACTTTGCTATTCCATTCACATGTATTTCGTATATTTGCAGAATACACAATGGTCCCCGACAGAATTACGCCAACTTTACCTATTTGGTCGTCTATGCTGTTATTGTTCTTTTGTCTAAATGGATTACTTACAGTGAAGTGCCAAGGTACGTATTTTTTCTAAATGTTGATATTTTTATTACTAAAAATATAAAACTTACATGTCAAAAAGTATATTAGTGTCCACTGTTTCTTCTGAAAACAAGAAGTTTGAATGTTTGAATGCGCCTCCAAGTTGGTACAGGCAGTGGCGTAGCAAGGGCCTAGCCACTGAGGGTACCGGCAAGGGGGTGGGGAAGGAGGCTCCGATTTAAAAAATGTAAATAAGGCCTCCAAGTCGGTATGGGATCTTGGCATCTTCCTTTTAAGTATTTTCATCATCTCATTTTTGGCGCATTTCTAGGGAGGGTACGGGCCCCAGTCCTCCCCAATTCTACGCCAATGCATATTATACAACTCACTCCAAGATCCTAATCAAATGATTGGTCATGCGCGGTCACGTGTGATTCATTTACTGAGACTATCACACGTTTTTTCACGAAAAAGCGTGCAATATTTTCCATACTAACCCACGTTTTTTAGTGCATGTACATGATGCGCAGTAGTGCGCGTAGAGGTGAGAACGCATAATACTGTGTGTGCATGGGCCTATTCTTGCGCAGCACTATGCGTAAATGGGTATAGAGGTAAGTGCGCTTACTATAGCTATGTGTGCGCACAAAATTAAGCCTTATAGTCCGTGGGCCAGTGGGGGCTACCGTGCACCCCCCCCCCTATGATCCTACTTCTTGGGTGTCATTTTGTTCATTGGGATCCATTTCATCAGAAATAAGATGTTCCCAAGAAAAAAACTCATTTAGACATTGTTTTTTTGCACCTTAATTGAAAATATGCAAATATATCAGTTTTTCGTGTTTTGCACACTTTTTTAGGGTCTGCGAATTATGCGCTTACATTTTACCCTGTTTCTCAGCAGATATAAATCTAATCTCCACCAAATTAATAAACAATCTTGGTAAATCATACAGCAATAGGTAGACAAAATTATTTTAATATATTTTATTGTTTTCAATTATTAATGACGTCATAAATTTGCATATAATTTGATGTGCAAATTTCTGTCTCAAAACCTGTTAAAATCGCTTGAAAGTTGTATTTTGTCTGCTATTATCATGAAATAAGTTTTCTAACCCCCTAAATTGGTGTAAAATTATTCATTGATATGTTATCTGATGTTTTCCGCACAAATTTCAGTATCAGTCAACTCATACCCCCGGCATAGACTTATATAGACTTATAGGCTTACATGTACCTGTCTACAGTGTTTTCATGTGTTATGCCTCTCTTACGGTGTACGAGCTGAGGACTTTGTAATTGTCTCTCTCAATGTATGGATTTACTTGAAATGTATAGTTCATTGCATTCTCCTGCGTGACAACTATCAGAAAAACATTAATTTATTTTTGATTTGTCACATACTGTAAAATATAACAACGTAAAAGCATGTAAGACAATAATGCCTAGGATATGCATGTCTGGAAAAATTAGAACAATACAAGGCGGAAGTAATGATTAAAGTGAATGTACACATAAAATGAATGTACGAACATGGAGGGCAAAGATAAAGTTCTACATTTCGGATATTATACAGTTATATATATATATAAAATATTACGATTAGTACATTATATATTATATATAATGTACATTCAATCAAAGTTCCTGTTTACAAAAACAATAGCTCAACAAGCGGTATTTTAATTATTGTTGGGGGGGGTATAGCCTGTTTAAATCAAACTAAATCAAATCAAATCAATTCAAGTTCTCCTGAAAATACACATAACATATTCACCCTATTTGAAATGCAATGTACTTTCTTCAAAACCTTAAATGCACTACATTTTTATATTGATGTTCCTATTTTTTTCAGAAAGATAGATACATTTTTTCACTAGCACATCTAATTATGTAACTGCAACAGTGACAGAATGTTTCCCTCAAGTCCTTCATTCAAGGATAAACTAAGAAATGGCTTATAATACGCAAATTTTAAGAACGACATGATGAGTATCATCGAAACTTTGCATTCTCTGAAAAGGAGAATTCTAACAATGAGACAGTTGAATCTTCAAATAGCACATTACCACCAGTAGCACGTACCAAAGAACGTTCTTTGGCTTTTCAACATGAATTCAGGTCCTCTCCCATCTTGCTATGTCCATCAAGCGTTGGAGAAATGATCAGTCAACTGGGATGGCCTTCTCTGCAGACCGGTAGAGAGCACTCCAGACTAGCCCTCTTCTACAAAATCCACAATGAGACTGGATTTTGACCCAACAAAACCACATCACTCCTGTGAAAAGACCATCAAGGACAGTTCACGCTGATGAGCATCAGCTCCCCAGGTCCAGAACTGAACAACACAGACAGTCATTCTTCCCGAGGACCTTGCGTGCACGGAACTCTCTACCAATAGACGTAGTAAAGGCTCCATCGGTAGAAGCATTTCGTCAACTACTGACGAAATGCAGTGGCTAAACCAGAACCAGACTAGAAGATTTTTACTTGCACCTTATGTAAATAAGATACTCAGCACTTCACGTCCTTTGTTACACACACACCCCTTTCATCTGCAAGAATCTTCAGGAGTGAAGGAGGCAGATTATGACGAAGAAGAGAAGGAGAAGAAGCAAGCCGCGTGGTTGGCCAAGACTATGTCATAACAACATTTGACTTGGGCATCTGCGTGAAGGCATGTCCTCTCATTTGGAGTCAACCAGAAAAGTACAAGAAACACATTGTGTTGATTGGCACTTTCCATATGATTTGTGCATACTCCAAGATGCTTGGAAAGAAAATGGAAGGATTCGGACTTGAAGATATCCTCTTGGAAGCTGGTCTCATGTCTTCTGGGTCTATGAAAGGAGTCATGACAGGAAAGAACTATGACAGGAGTCTACATTGTCACTAGACAATGGTGGAGTGCTTAGAAAGGCTCCTTTTTTGATGAGTTCCTATCGATCAATGACTTTAAATGATGATGCACTTACTGGTATACCTGGTATACCTGAGGAATCAAAGAATATGTTCCAAGAGCTAATTCGATCACCAACAAAGGAGAAGCTTGGTGAGTTTGGGGCTATAATGCAGATCTGAAGGTCTTCATAGAGTCATATGAGAGCTTCAAAGCTGATGTGCGAAGAGGATCTCTTGAGAAGACGGCACAATTTTGGATGTCGTATGTTGATTGCGTTTGGATTGCTCTTTCATTGATCAGGTCTGTGAACGACAACAACTTTCCATTGTACTTGCACTGCCTGTTCCTTATGCCTGACCCGTTCTTCACATTTGGTGGTCACAATTACTCCCGATATCTGACCTACCTTGCTGTATTCTTGGCAAACATTGAAGATTCACATCCTGGTGCCATGACATTGCTCGAAAGATGTGCAACAAGTGTTGCCAGGTCACTCATACCAGTGAACGGATGTGCTTTCAACAAGACAATTGAGCAACTAGACAATCATGAAGCATGGCAAATCTCGCGGTGGGGGTGGTTGTGGTGTTGCTGTCTCTGGCATAATGTAGAACTACAGTGCATATCAGAGGTGGGCTCGAACATCATAACAAAAGAGCACACTTACTTACGGCAACTCTCAGCCTTGCAGATATGACGTTTGATGCTCACCGTGGAAATAAACACAGAGATCAACAACCAACTCAGATAAGGAAAAGTGAGGGATGTGTGAAGAAAGCCATAGATGCTGTAAAGAGCTTCCTCAATCCTTTTGATGTTGATGCCAAGAATGGGTTGTATGTACTCTCTTCCGGTGCCCGCGTTCCAGCTAAGGTTGAGAAAGATGTCATGCTTGCAATTACCACAGGGAAAGACCAGCAAGAGATGTTCATCAAAGAGTGATTAGAGAAAAAGACATCGTTCTCTGACCCCATTAAGAAGCTCAAAACCGTGGCAGAGTATAAGCAACAAGGGGACATTGCTTTCCAGCTGATAGTAAAGGCAGATAAGACAGATAAATCTTAGGGCCTACACTATCTCCTGAAGGATGTAGAGAACTCGCAACCTCCACCCACTGGCAAGACCTTGCTAGTGGAAGATGGTAATGCTGTTAATGCTGTTTTCTACTACCTAAAAGAGATACCTGCAAACTTCCAAGATATTTGCATCAACATTCACAATGTAGTTTCGTCCAAATGCGATGTCATCTTCAGCACAGACATGTATAAGCCAGACTTTGTGAAGTCAAGTGAACGGACACGGCGTGGGTGTGCAGAGAAGAGGATGATTAAATGAGGCAAGACCAAAAGACCATCTGAATGGAAGCAGTTCCTAATGAATGATGAGAATAAGAAACAACTTATTCAATTTCTTCTGGATGTCTGGAGTGAGCACGACATGGCTAAGAGGCTTTCTGGGAAAAGATGATATTCATCAAAGAAGGAGAAGCCCAACTGCTCACTTCTCACAATGGGAAAGAGGCACTGCGTTCTGAGATTCCATCTCTCAACCCAACCCAAGAAGAAACAGATTCACACGTGATCCTTTACTGCCACGTCGGTAAATTAGAGCAAGGTTATGATCAGATCAGAGCAGATCAAATGCCCAGAAAGCGATATATTTTTCATATTGCTTCATTACGCGCATTTCACTCCAGGCAACAAGCAGCGGCTCATAAAGATGTCACTCATTTAGCCAAGCAGTCCTCCCCTCAATATTGCACATCACACCTTGGGCTACGTGCTTTCTCAGGCTGTGACTCCACAAGCGCAATTAAAGGAATTGGTAAAGTCAAGCCAATCAAACTGTTGCAGCAACGCAACAAATTTGTCAAACCTCTGGCAGGGCTTGGTGATTCATGGACTGTAACAGAGGAGTTGATGTCCAAACTGGAGGAGTTTACATGTGCCCTGTATGGAAAACCAAGATTTACTGATGTAGATGAGGCTATAGATTTGCTGTGATGAAGGAAAAGTGTAAAGGTGATGGAGAGAAAATCAGCAAGTCGGTCCACATAGACTTGTCTTCATTTCCTCCATACAAGGATAGTCCTCAACAAAAAATCCAGAGGGTGAACTACTAGGTGGCGATATGGAAGAGGGCTCATGAGCCTAAACTCATCGTTCCATTACCAACAGATGGTCATGGTTGGAGAAAGAATGTAGACACATTGAAACCACTATGGTCTTTCCCTTGATTCTTCCTTGATTTTTCAGGAGAACTTGAATTGATTTGATTTGATTCAGTTTGATTTTAACAGGCTACCCCCAACAGTAATTAAATACCGCTTGTTGAGCTTTTGTTTTTTGAAACACGAGCTTTGATTGAATGCATTTACATTATGTCTAATCGTAATATTTTATATATATAACTGTATAATATCCGAAATGTAGAACTTTACATTTGCATCCATTTTCGTACGTTCATTTTGTATGTACATTCACTTTGAGCATTACTTCCGCCTTGTATTGTTCTAATTTTCTCAGACATGCATAGCCTAGTCATTATTGTCTTACGTGCTTTTACGTTGTTATATTTTACAGTATGTGAATATCAAAAATAAATTAATGTTTTTCTGATAATAATGCAGCAGAACGCAATGTAGTATACATTTCAAGTAAATCCATACATTGAGAGAGAATTACAAAGTCCTTTAGCTCGTACACCCAAAGAGAGGCATAACACAGAGGTGTCGTGGTCGAGTGGATATGTCACCGGACTGTGGATCACAAGGTCCGTGGTTCCAGTCCTGCCGCGGCACTAATGTCCTAATGGCACTAATGACATTGATCTACATTTGCCACTCTCCACCCAGGTGTTAAATGGGTACCCGGTAGGATGCGAAAGTTAATGTGGTTAGATGAGCAAGTGTGCGCTTGTAGAAATGATGTCTGGCTGGAATGCTCCCCAGGGAGTGGAGAATGTGCATACATTGTGTGCGGGTCAGCCTGAATCCGATGACCGGGGTAATAATATATGTATCTGTAAAGCGCTTTGAGAGGGCTTGCGGTCCTGAAATGCGCTATATAAGAATGAACTATTATTATTATTAAAACATAAAACACTGTAGGCAGGTAGGCAGGAAGTCTATGCCGGGGGTCATGAGTTGACTGATACTGAAATTTGTGCGGGAAACATCAGATAACATATCAATGAATAATTTTACACCAATTTAGGGGGCTAGAAAACTTATTTCATGATAATAGCAGACAAAATACAACTTTCAAGCGATTTTAACAGGTTTTGAGACAGAAATTTGCACATCAAATTATATGCAAATTTATGACGTCATTAATAATTGAAAACAATAAAATATATTAAAATAATTTTGTCTACCTATTGCTGTATGATTTACCAAGATTGTTTATTAATTTGGTGGGGATTAGATTTATATCTGCTGAGAAACAGGGTAAAATGTAAGCACATAATTCGCAGACCCTAAAAAAGTGTGCAAAACACGAAAAACTGATATATTTGCATATTTTCAATTAAGGTGCAAAAAAACAATGTCTAAATGAGTTTTTTTTCTTGGGAACATCTTTTTCTGATGAAATGGATCCCAATAAACAAAATGACACCCAAGAAGTAGGATCATAGGGGTGCACGGTAGCCCCCACTGGCCCACGGACTATTATTAAACTTATTTATTTATCAGGCATACTGTCACGAAACAATCTTGATTGGATTCTTTTTACATCAAATAACAAGGATCTAGGAGTTTCGTTGTATAAAACAAATGATGCATGTTTTCATTCATAGAGGCGCGCTTGCTATATCTATACTTATATGTGTGCGCACTAAATTGAGACTTATTAAAACATCAGATTTATTTGTCAGCCATAAACTGTCACGAAACAATCTTGAATTAATTATTTTTACATCAAATAACAAGGATCTAGGAGTGTTCTGTTGTATAAAACAAATGATGCATGTTTTCATTCGTTCATTATACGATCTATCAAGGCCCTAGGACTGTGTGTATGCACTCAGCCTAACGGCTTCGTGCAATAGATACACACAGCCTCAACTCGAGTGCGGATAGATCGTATAATGAACCATGGAGCTAATGAACTCATGCGCATGCATCATTTGTATACTATCATATGTGATTCCCAATCTCATATTCTGAATTGACTTCAAAGGAATTGTTGTGTATTTTAATATAAGTACTCTACGTATACAGTCAGTTCTTCTTCTTCTTCTTCTTCTTTCTTTCTCCTATTCTTCCTCTGCTCATTCTTCTTCACCATCTTCCTTTTCTTGAATAGATTTAATAGATAGGCCTATGCGGTTTTCAGGGTGTTCAATTTTGAAAGTAAGATCTTCATCCAAATTCATCCAAAACGTAATTTATTTCAATCTTAATTTTGCTTCCGGTTCATTCTTTGACATTCTCAAGGGACTTACGAACTTCGATTGGTCAACGGCAGCGTGCCAAACGAAGGTCGGGTTGAAATGCGATCGGACTCTTCGGACTGGATGTCGTTGTGCGGCGCATACTAGGACATCGACGACGGATCAGTCGTTTGTCGACACCTTAATTGGCTACACCAACGCGACCTCGGTGTCGCGTACGGCCCGCTTCGGCTCGAGCACGGGACGGATCATGTCCACGAACTACCAGTGCACAGGGAGTGAGAGCCATCTCAAGGATTGCCCAGTGTGGCAGGTCTACGAGGGGGATTGCCAACACCCCGCTGACCCGGGCGTGGTCTGCTACCCGTCGGCTCCAGGTAAGAATGCAAGAATTTGTAGACCGCTTCTCGGGGATTAGCTACTATCTAGAGAGATGGAGAGAGGAGAGAAAGAGAGGGGGGTGGGGTCGTCTAGGATAAAATACTGTCCGCAATTGGCGACTTTAGGAGCTTTTTTGGCAAATCGCATAAATGTAATGACCCTTTTCCCCTTTAATATCGATGACCATTTTTGTAGTTGTTGATGTTACCATTACCGGGGTGTTTGAATACCTAAAAGTATTTACAATTTTGTCATAATCCAGAATCCTTCACGAATGGTCATCATACTAAGTATATCTTCAAATCTGACATGAAAAACATGATCACCCGACTGTTTCAAATAGCATACGCTTTCATCGTCATTATCTTTTTCAATAGCATTAATGGTGACGACGACGCTGCCTCCCCTAGCGACGACGCTGCCGTCAATGCTAGCCACACCCGTTCGGCTGGTGGGAGGGAATAGTCCATTTCAGGGGAGGGTAGAAGTCTATCTCAATAATGTTTGGGGAACGATCTGTGATGATAGCTGGGACACTATACCGATGCTCGGGTTTGTACTTGACACACTTGCAATTACTTTCGAAAAATCAATTCAAGGGCAATATCTTGCTCTAATTACGTAATACGTCATTTTCATGTTTTCATAGGTGACGTTTTCGAAGGTAGATGCGATCGAGTTAATCTAATTTGGAGAAAGTGGTCATCCTCGGGGTTTTCTGAATATGTCTTCCCTTTTTAAATACCCATTACAAATTTTTCTCTTTTTTGTTTGGAAGGCTGTGTATCCTATTCATGTTTTTTTTTTTAGACCGAAAATGACAAACTTGTGTTTTCGTTTAATAAACCTCTTCTTCAACTTCTTCTCTCACTTTTTGTTTTTGTTTCCTTTTGCATTTAATTCTTCCCACAATAGAGGATACTCAAATACAGCCACACCAGCAATTTTTTTCCATTTAGCATCACACGAAAATGAAGATGAAGTAAGAGAAGAAAAGGAAGAAAAAGCAGCAGAAGAAGAAGAAGAAGAATTTCAATGAAATCGGGAGTAGTATACACGATACAACAAAACAGGTATAGACAATTTTCGTCGAAATTCAAGTTAATGCAATATGGATTAGGAAACAGATGGGGATCAATTTTATCCTGGTCCCATTAAACCATGTAGGTCCATGATTAAACCCTCCCATCTTTCTTATCGTTAAAACGATCTATCAATATAATCAAGTTTAGAGATAAAGACCAGTTCTGGTCATGCGATTGCATTGTGGAAGAAACGTTGTGGAATCGATCAGAAAAGGTTGATCAACTAGCATATAAGTATTGGTTGGACTGCAAGGTTCTGGAATCATCAAAATGATAAGAAAATTTGGCCCAGTCTTGGTAAAGTTACAAGCACTGTACACAGAAAGATGTATATGGGACTACGCGACACGTGCGCGATATCTATCCGGTCCAAACAGATATAATAATTTACCAAATATATCAATCAGTAGGCGGTTTCCCGGCAAAATTTGTATCATCACGTATTAGTCAAAACATATTCTTTCACATGATTGGTAATGAGAGCTTCCATTTCAATTTTTGAGAGGGGGGCGTTTCCAAAACTGGTCTATACCTTTAAACGTTTAAATTTACTTACGTCAACAACTCCGCTGTTTATCTACAGATCGTCTGTCGTCAACTCGGCTTCCAGGAAGTTTTCGCTGCTACCACCAACGCTCGTTTCGGCCAGGGCCTCGGTCCTATCCACATGGACGACACTCGATGCTACGGCAGCGAAACGTCAATCATCGACTGCGTACACCGTGGCATTGGCGTCCACAATTGTCGGCACGCGGAAGACGCTGGAGTGATATGCTCGCCCAAATGTAACAGAATAATAAGCGTGATGATGGATGATGATGATGATGATGGATGACGATGATGATGATAATGGTAAAGGATGACGATGGTGAAGATGATGAATGATTATGATGAAGATGAGGATTCTGACGATGATGATGTTGGTGGTGATGATAATTACACATAAAAGAAGAAGACGACGAAGATGAAGGAGAAGATGGAGTAGAAGTTGATGAAGAAAATGATAATGAAGAGGAAGATTATTATGATGATGTTCGATGATGAAGAAGAAAATAATGATGAGGATGATCATGATGATAGCTGTAAATATCAAGTGTCAAATCAGTGTTTATTTAAAAGAAATGAAATTAAGTATTGAAAAGAAATTTACAAACTCATTATTATAACATAAATTTGTTCAATCACTTACCGTTACAGAATGATCTTTTGTATAATGATGTTGCGACCTCGTACGTTTTAAATCAGTAGACTAACTCTTTACCCAATATAGTATTAAAATTACTACGCAATTGAATGTACTTGCATCAGTGTCATTATCGTCGAAATGAATATAGGCTTATACCATGGACTACTAGGTCAGAGGCGGTGCTCGGGGGGGGGGCACAGTGCCCCCCACTTTTAGTTGCACCTTTTTACATAGGACAAGTGCCCCTTTTCCTCTATAAAGACTGACCCTTCCCCTTCTAATAAGTGCCCCTTTTCCTTGTGATAAATGCACCCTCCTATTTGTTTCTTAAGATCCCCTTTACTTTCTCATAAATGTCCCTTTTCACCTCTGACAAATGCCTCTATTAAAATCTGGTAAGCGGCCCCTTTCCTTCGACAACTGCCCCTTTCCCTTTGCAATAAGTGTCCCTTTCCCATTTTCATATTTGCCCTTTATTATATCTGGTAAGTGCTCCCTTTCAAGTACGAGAAGTACCCCTTACCACCTCTGATAAGTGCCCCCTTCACCTCTGATAATTGCCCCTATTCAAATCTAACAGGTACACTTTTAATTTAACGAGTGCTCCATTTCCTTTGTAATAATTGCCCCCTTCCCCTTTGCACCTCTGATAAATGCCCCTTTTCCTTCTGATAAGTGCCCCTTTTCCTTCTCATAAATTCCCCTTTTACACACCCAACAATCTCCACTATAAAAATCTGACAAGTGCCCCTTTTCCTTCAAAAAATGACCCCTTTCCTTCATAACAAGCGCCCCTTTTCCATTCTTATAAATGCCCTTTTTCATCACTGATTCTTTGCCTTTTTTTGGTTAAACTTTAACTCGTTCCTCTTTTCCATTTTGATAAGTGCCCTTTTCCCTGTGTAATAAGAACCCCTTCCCTTTATATTTTTGCTCGCCCGCTTCGCTCGCTCGAAATTGCAATGTATGTAGCTTAATCAGTATCTTGTACCACGTAAAGAGAGAAAAAATATCGATGTCATCCCTGCTAGTGTAATCACAATCATGACAGTGTAGGGGTATATACCAATGTCTAAAAATGATGTATGTTAACTTTGAGGTTTCCCTTTGTAGGTGCCCCTTTATTCCCCAGAAAATCCCCTTTTTAGTTGGTGCCCCCCACCCTTTTGGAAGACGTTCGGCCGCCCCTGTACTAGGTCCATGCTTATACCATGGACGCATTTTTAATTTGTTTTACCTTTCACACGCAGCCCGCCTAGCGGGCGGCAGCAAACACTCTGAAGGCCGCGTCGAGATCAAGGTGGGAGAACAATGGCAAACGATCTGCGGCGTTGGCTTCGACTTCATTGATGCGAAGATTGTCTGCAATCAAATGGGGTTCGGAAAAATCCTCAGCATGTCGCTTGGCAACCACCGGTACGGCATTGCTACCGGCACAGCTGTGGTCAAGAACGTCAACTGCAATTCCAACTTTCAGCTGATGTACCAGTGCGCGTCGGAAGTGGTACCTGACGGAGACCCACAATGCACCAGCGACAATGACGTTGGTATCGTGTGCTCAAAGTCTGGTGAGTGAAATGTCTTTCCCCGGTCCCCATATTTTCTTGGAACTACCCATAAAATAATGTCATGGTAATAAAGCTTTTAATTTTAGGATTAACAAAATTTGCTATTGCAGTGAACACTGGGCTGTGGAGGTACCGATGTACCCGGGTGTAACGGGTACCCGATATAAAGCTCTACATACGCTCGGCTATGACGGGGGTTATGAAGAGCTTAAAAGACGAGTTAACGAGTAATTAAGGGCAACAAGACGAGAATACGAGAAGAAAACATGTTTGAAAATTAGCAAGTCGACTTATTTAGGACAAGAAGACGAAATGACGAGTTGATGATGAGTCGACTTATTTTATGTTTTGCTTGTCAGCCGAAAAGGTAGTCATGTACAAGGTGACCCTTACCCCTACCCCAACATGTTAAGACTGCTTTGGCCCGAGAGAGAAAAACAAAATACGTCAGAGGTTCCCTTATCACCTCGCCTTTGAGCGACTTTTTCAGTGCTGTCACCATCGCGGCACCTCGTCTTCTCGTCCTAACAAGTCCACTTACTGAGTACCATAACGTACGGAACAAAATGACGTAGCTTGGATTTGCCGATATAATTTATAGAGATTTTATTATTCATACTGATTTATACATGCTCCCTCCTTCCCCTCCCAACCGCTCTTTCTCAGATTCTGCATTGGGACTAATTCGTCTGGTCGGCGGCAACAACATCTTCGAAGGCCGCGTCGAGGTTAACTTCAACAACACCTGGGGCACAGTGTGCGACGATTACTGGGACATGGACGACGCTACAGTTGTCTGCAACCAGCTCGGGCTCGGTCGGGCCGTCGAGGCCAGGAAGTACGCCAGCTTTGGCCGGGGCTTCGGAGCGATCTACATGGACGATGTCCAGTGTTCTGGAGACGAAGCAACCATCTATGATTGCGACTATAACAATCAGGCAGGATGCTCTCACAGTGAGGATGCCGGCGTGGTGTGTGCTCCAAAAAGTGAGTACCGACTGTAGATAGCAAATGTTTGGTTTGGTTCGGTTTGATGGTTTGTTTTACCTGATGGCTAAGAAAGCATGTGTGTGCTTTTAAGTAAGCAACCATGGGACTGATGTCTTTAAGTCCTCTCCGAGGGATGTTTGATAAATAATAAATGATTAAAAGCGAGTTCTTCTTTTTTCAAATTATCAAACCTATGCATTGAAGCCTTCAATTATAGAATGTACTGATCGAGTTGCTAAAAACACAATGGCAATTTTTTTGTAAAAAATCAACTAAAGGGAAATTTCAGAAATCATGTTCTGGTTACGTAATACGTCATTGTCATGTTTGCATATTTCAATGTAGGTGACTCACAAGGCTTTGGCTCGTGTTCAAATTCATTCTTATCATTTTCGTTTTCCTACGATTCACTTAATTGCTAATACCTCTTATTTGGTACATTAATTACTTATTTCACTTTAATATATATTCAGAAGAGATTATCTAGAGAAGATATTGCAAAAATAATCTTGTCGAGTCAGAATGCACTCTCATTGATTGTGAGGGCCACAGGGGTCGCAGGCAAACGTATTTTTTTTCTCTCAAAATTCTAATTGCAGATCGAATCTCCTCTTGATGATGTTCACCCATTTTCGAAGCCCTCTTTTTTCCCCCTCGAAAATAACTTTTCACTGTCATCCCATACCATTCGACATTAAATGAATGTAATTGTTTTGTTTTTTCTTCTTCTATTCTTGCCAAATCTCAGTTCGTCTTGTAGGAGGTATGAATGCATACCAGGGTCGAGTAGAGATGTACGTAAACGACGAATGGGGCACAATTTGCGATACGCAGTGGGATGAGGACGAGGCCCGTGTTGCTTGTCGTCAGCTTAAGTACGGCTTCGCAGCGACGGCCAAGACCGGTTCGTATTTCGGACAGGGGACGGGGCCGATCCTCGCTGAGAACATACGATGCAGCGGTTATGAAAGATCGCTGGTCCAGTGCCCGCAGTTCGGCATCTCACCAAATACGATGTGCGCCCACTCGCAAGATGCCGGTGTGATCTGTTCACTCCCTGGTAAGGATGTATAGTCTAGGATCCTATCCCAGTCACCCATCAAGCCCGTAAGATTTCACCGCTAAGAGTAACTTAGAGCATCATGCATGAACAAAAATGTTGTAAGCCTAACCTGGCTGGAGCCTTCAGGTTTGGCCCCGAAAGCCACCGAAACAGACCCCAAAGTCGGGCCGATTTCACCCCATCTAGCCCATGCACCAAAGTTTGCCAATATAAAAAAACGTCATGAACGTAGGATCATATACAAATCAATTTGGCGACATATCGTAGGTGAATTCGAGGGCGAAGGGGTCGCATTCCCCCTTTTCAACTAAAAGAAGCGACTTGTAGGGTAAACATTTCAGGAATAAACAAAAAATTGCCCCTTTTTTGGACAATCCTAGATACGCTCTGCAGAGGACAGTTGTCTAACTATGATCTTCTTGTAATTACGGTCAATAGTTAAACAAATACATCATTCTTTGTATTTATCACTATCACTGACTTCACCACTCAAATATAAAGTTCACTAATGGCATCGAAGGCAGAGGTTAAAGGCATCGTTTAACAATGTTAACTCTGAGATGCACGGCCCTACGTGTTATCAGTGTCTGTGATATGGTGTAATATTGAAGCCCTAAAAAAAAAATCGCGCTTCAAAATGAACAAGAAGTGCCTCAAAAAAGTAAGAATCTTTGAGTGACCGGTTTTACCATTCTCGTTTCCCCCAATAGACTGTAGTGTTATGAAAACCGTTAGGAAAACGCACAATTTGGTTTCAATTTCTAATCAGACAGGCGATCAGCTTGTAAAACTCATGGGGTTCCTGACTGACCTTAAGGTTTATAATTATCATTGCAGCATGAGCTAAATCCAGGATTTTGTTTCAGAAGCTGAGACAAAGTTACCGGATCCCTTTAATTTGTTTGACAAGGAATTGGGGTTTCTTCATAGGGTTATGTGTTATACGCGACCGCTTGTGAGTTCGCGGAGTGACCTTGGACGGTGCGAAAGAGCCTCACAGAGCAGGGGCGGATCCAGCCGGCGTCAAGGGAGGGGGCCTAAAAAGGGGCCCACTTCGTGCGAAAATTTGAAAATCGTGCCGGCCGATTTTTCGCTCAGTGGGGGTAGTGAGCACAATTTTTTTCCCTACTGGAAGCGTTACTTTTTTTCCACCACCACCCTTCCCCACTTGGGCGCCAGGGGAGGGGGCCCATCTTCTATTTTTTCAAAAAAAGGGTGTTTTTACCTGTTTTTTTTTTGCTAGGGGAGGGGGCCGGGCCCCCGGCTCCCTCCCTGGATCCGCCACTGTCACAGAGACGCAAAAGCGTGATCCCTCAATACTGTGGTTTGCTCAGGCTGAATAAGTTGTATCTTGATTTCAAAAGTTACCAATTTACAAAATCAAGAGTATGTCCACAAAATCAGGGCTTCACTCGACCGATCATCCCCATGATTACACTTTCGGTATATCTTGTAATGATTACTCACATAATTCAGAATTCCGGGTAGGTCTACTTGTTCAATCTTTTTAAAGCTGTCAACCACAATTACATCCCCTCCCTCTTTCATCAGCAGAGAAAATCATATTCACTTCTATCTACATTAGCTCCTTCCCTCCTCATTCCCAAATCCCGAAAACAGACTGGCTTCAAATTCTCTAATCTGTTGCCCCACGACTATGGAATAAACTACCTACATTTCTAAAAATAGTACTTTCTTTTAAAAAAAAAAAAATCTGAAAACATGTACCTCTACCATTCCTAATCTACTATTCTCCAGTTGTTTATAGACTAAGCGACAGCGTCTTACATCCCCTGGAAAATTCGCTATATAAATCACATTTATTTTTGTTATTGTTATAACAATACTAATTTGATAACTAACAATACTTACTTATTATTGTTTTCATTATCATCATTATTATTATTATTATCACCCTCTCGCTCATACACTAATAAAACAACATCACTCTTCGGCTGGTCGGTGGGGAGAACGCCTACGAAGGTCGTATCGATATCGAGCTTGATGGCATCTGGGGCACGGTCTGTGACAACAACTGGGACAAAAACGATGCCCGTGTCGTCTGCAAGCAGCTAGGTCTTGGTCCCGCCATCGAGGCTGCGAAAGGTGCCAGCTTCGGACGGGGTACTGGACCGATCTACGTGGACAACATGGCCTGTAGAGGACACGAGTCGTCTATCGCATTCTGTCCCAACAATGGGGTAGAAGTCCACAACTGCACTCATGATAACGACGCAGGAGTCGTATGCTCAGCTTCTAGTAAGCCTAATGATGTTCTTTTCGCCCCATTAATTTGAAGCAAAAGTAGTAGTATAGTAGTAGTATAGTACGCAGCAGTTGTAAACTTTATTGGATAACTTTAACACGTTTACACGAGGCTAATCTGTCACAAGATCCATTTTACAATTTTAAGAACAATATACATGTAATATCAGTCACATGCATTTAAAAGCGTGGAAATACATGCAAAATACATACGTTGTACGTTCTAATACATCGACAAATACTTACATATGAAGGTGAACAGAAAACAGAAAGAAAACGAAACAGATAGCAGTTATCTGTGTTAATTGGAAGAAGAAAAAAGAAAATTAATACATACAGACTTTTCATCTTGTATATCAAAATTACAAAACAATAAAATTCAATCATTTTGACTAAGTATTCCAATAAAGTCGAACATTAATTGGAATTTCAATACTTCCATTTTTGAGTATCTGACCTAATCTTTTGCAGTCGGAGGAAACACATTTGGTTGTCCATTAATAACTTCCAACCAGCCATAGTTAGTCCTATTAAAGTATTGTTAAAGCCTTGCAGTGCACAATGATTACATCAATAGACAATAGTATGGCAGTCGCAGCACTTCTTATTTTTTCTTTCAGTTCTTACCAATTGAAACTTGTCTCAAATATGGTCATGGTGACTTTTTTAAGTTTATGATAAAAATGATGATAATACATGTAATAATAATAGTCTAATAATCATGATGATGATGATGATGATGATTATAAAAATAGTAATAATGCTAATAATCATGATAATACTAATAATAATCGTAGGTTCTTTTATAGTGCTAATGTCCGTCATACTTGACACCCCTGTCGCTCCTCTGTTATTAACTTGGCTTTAGTATTGCTGCTATTTATAAGGCGCTCTAGCATTTCAAGGAACCAATTCCAACGGGGTACCTATGTAGTACGTCACTTGGGTGGAATGTGGAAAATGTGGATAACTGTCGATAGTTTATAGCTCATTGTCTAGTGCATTCAGGATCGACCCACACTTGATGTAACAACATTTTATTTCGAAATGTTCTCATAGTGCGACTTGTAGATGGCTCCGGTCCGTACGAGGGCCGCGTGGAGATTCTCCGCAACGTCGTATGGGGGACCGTTTGCGATGATGGTTGGGACATCAACGACGCCACTGTGGTCTGTAACGTGCTCGGCTTCGGCAGCGCAAAGCGGGCCGTCCCCGCCAGCTACTTTGGCTCTCGCTCCTATGGCTCTATCCACATGGATAACGTGGCTTGTTTAGGGAATGAAAAGAGCCTCATAGACTGCCCCCATGAAACTACCCATGACTGCTCGCATCTAGAGGATGCTGGAGTTATCTGCACAGGAAAAGGTAGGGTAAACACAATCGCATTAAAGACTGTCAAGAAACTCACCTAAGGCTGTTTCCAACATCCCTGTTGTATTACCTATAAAACGCATGTTCCGATCACTTGACATCATTGTCATGTTCACGCATCGAGGTCACGCACGAGGGTTTTGAAAGGGTCTTAAGGTGAGTTTCCAAAAGTCTTTGCAATATTTTTGTTAATGATATTTTGGCCCACTCCATTGAATCCCAAGTCACAGAAGGCCTCGCAGAGAGATAAAACGATATGTGACACGGTGTGTATGGGTGTGATTGTATTTTAAATCTAATGATGAACTTTTCTCTTTGCATCATACGTACAGTAATGCCTATTTAGGCAATAATTAAGAACTAGTTCCTGACTTCCATTCTCATTCAATGTTTATCTTTGACATAGATCTTTCATGCGTTCTTCCTGGGCAAACTCCAAACATCTATGTGACTTTGGTCAAGTCCAACTATAACATTATTCAAAGAGAATTAAGCAATAACCATAACTTGCGCAATCTGGCTTTTATCAATTCAATTCAATTTAATTTATTCAAGTCCATTAAAAAAAAGTACATTGAAAAGACATTGTACATCGAGAACATAATTACATGTAGGATACACAATAAAGTATACACTGAACTTTAAACACAAAATTAAAAAGAGAAGTAAATACAAGAGTAAAAAATTAACATGTTTACAGCACAGAAATAGATAATGAACATGAAATGGGAAACTGCAAAAGAACCAAATAAAGGTTCTGTCGAGGCAGTCCCCAGCCTCATAAAATACCTAAGTTTGTACTGATAAAGACTTGGAAAAACATAGTGACATTATGGCATAAAAGTTATAAAAGTTATAACAGTTGTACAAGTGGGGATGGATTAATTATTTTGCAGAGTATGTGAATAGAAAGCCCTTAAGTTTCGATTTAAAAGAATTAAGAAATGAAATTGTTTTAGCATAATGAGGAAGAGAGTTCCAATCCATATGGAAGGTCCTTTGCATTTGAAAGAAAAAGATGATGCTGTATTTTTTACATTTTTCGACATAATAATTTTCCGGATTTCTAGTATTATAATTATGCATTTCTGTTTTACATTTAATAATAGAGGCAAGATTATATGGTAATTGTTATGTTTATGTTTAAAGACTATTAATGAGATACAGTAGTCAT
Source organism: Mesocentrotus franciscanus (assembly GCA_037976565.1). Taxonomy (NCBI): domain Eukaryota; kingdom Metazoa; phylum Echinodermata; class Echinoidea; order Camarodonta; family Strongylocentrotidae; genus Mesocentrotus; species Mesocentrotus franciscanus. The sequence goes on from CP137673.1 coordinate 27,889,571, forward strand.
TCAGTTGATAGATAGTGAGAAGAGTTTTTAAATAGTGGTTGTGAAGGAGCAGTATAGTGAGACATTGAACATATTCTTACAATCTTTCAATAATCATGCAATTTCAATAATCCAAGTTTTGAGTATTTGGTTACCAAAATATCTTTTTTCATGTGTCGTATTTATTAAGTTGGAATAGCATGCTTTTCAATAAGTCTCCGTCCTCAACCTTTTCCTTTCCATCACTTCAATCGCTGTTAATTTATTACTCATCAAGAAATTCTTCAGACTGTCTACCAAGATGACTTTTTTTTCCTATATACGTCTTCCCTGTGAAATTTTGTGTCAATTTTTAAGGAACAAATCTCTTTCCATAAATCTCATTGTCATGATTATCTTGCTTGTGACCTACCGACCTACCCTCCAAAAACCCAAATGAGCTTCTTTAAATCCAACAACAAATGGACCTGTTAGACATAGACACAAGTGGAATAATGGCTAATAACGAAAAACTCTGTCGTCACCAACCTACATGTATATATGATTTCCCTTGACGCAGATCTTGCATGTAAACTTCCGTCGCTACGTTCATACACATAACATGAGCTTTGTCAAGTAATTACATTACAAGGAAGACGAGGTCAATAGTTAACAAACTTTATCTGTGGTCACCAGTTTTATTCTATGCTTATTCCTTACAGGTCTCGCATGCGCTACCTCCAAACACCTAAATACATGGGTTTGTCGAGTCAAATTTCGAATAGAACACCGTAGAAATAGGCCTAACTGTAAATTTGCATAATTCTTATTTGGCAACGAACGATTCCGTGATTTCGAGAGTTCACAACTAAAAAAAAAAGTCTCTTTCCATGCCTTTTCATGGTCGATCTTGCAAGTGACTTTTAGTCACTCCCTTCAAACGCCTACATGGGCTTTGTCAAGTGCCGGGATCAAGTGACATTACCAGAAGGACATTACCACAATTTACCTAATGAAGGTAATGGGAAAAGTCGGAGGTTGTCAAATGTCACTAATTAAAATCTGGTCTCTACTTATCAGTCCTTTTCCATGTGTTTCCTTGGCAGATCTTGCATGTGACCTTCCGTCACTCCCTCCAAACACATACATGAGCTATACCAAGTCAAACTACAAACAAGGACGAAGTCACAACCACAATTTACGTAATCACGGTAATGGGAAAAAGTCGGAGGTTGTCAAATGTCACTAATTAAAATCTGGTCTCTACTTAGCAGTCCTTTTCCATGTGTTTCCTTGGCAGATCTTGCATGTGACCTTCCGCCACTCCCTCCAAACACCTACATGAGCTTTGTCAAGTCACATTACAATGAAGACGAGGTCATAGCCATCATCTGTACCTATAGCGACGAGTCGGTGGAGTGGCGATGTGGGACCGACAAGAGATGGGTAGGACCATCCCTCACCTGTCCTCCGAGGAACGGCAATTAGCCTCTGCTTACATCTGCTTACAATTTGAATCTGATCACAAGACAATACAATGCAATAAGAAAAAATACTAAAATTATGATAAGTAATTTCATTTAATCACTCTTTCAACTGGATAGCAATGGTAATTTACCTGGTAGAACTTGACCATTGTTGACCGTGGTATTTTCTTTACGTAGTAGCTGTACCTTCCTCAAGCGTATGCTTTGCATGTCTGGCAGGAATTAGAGGTGAATTTTCGGGGGGGGGGAGGGGTGGAATGAGGGCCCGATCTAGTAAATCTTTATTCATACATGCATCTCTTAGTATGAAAATATGAAAATGATACTCGCCTTCGTTACTTGTTCTGTCTAGGTTTCTACAGTCTTTATGATGTTTTCTTCTTTTCCAGAAGATATGTTTCCACAACACTAAATTAAATTTAACATTTTACAATTTCTTTTTCTGTAGGAAGTCGGGGTTCTAGTAAAGCAATGATTGTAAGCATATTTGCTGTATTGGTGGGTCTAATTCTAATTAAAAAAACAAGTAATTGGCTGTTCCCTGTAAATTGTTTTGTCCTAAAGATACATCCTGAAGATACATCTTGCAAATAGTAGGGACTTTGGACCTGAAGCAGCAATATGACCACTTCTTGAAGTGACATTTGTAGCAGTCTATCAGCGGTTGCAATCGTTCGGCTGATTTTCCTTTGAGAAGTGACATTTTGTAGCAGTCTATCAGCGGTTGCAATTGTTCGGCTGTTTTTCCTTTGACTTTCTATGTTGCAGTATCGAATTTACTAGGTTTTGTATTTCTTGGAACTTATGTACTTCATGTATTTGTGTGAGAGGTATGTTTAGTAGTGCATTTGATGCTCCGGCACAATTTTGTGATGCATGTATTGCACCCTTTTTTAATTTTGGTAACATGTAACCTAACATTCTTCTAATTTATTATGCTGCAGGAATATAATTTCTTTTCTTTTTATTTCATTAAGTTATCATAGATTTCCTTGTAGATGGTTCCCTAATTTATAGAGTAATGGATTCTAACTGGCCCCTACCCATTGGTATGATTGTAGACAGATAGCCAATTGTGCAAATGAACAACTTTGAAAGTCTTGTTATTATTATTCATCACATTATACTCAATATTTAAAAGCATAAGCTTGGGAAAGCATCTTGTGTTAGGATTTAAACTAAATTTTCCAATGAATTAACAAGTAATGTAAGCAGGTAACTAGCTCATGAGAAGATAGATGGCAGTTCTGAGGGAAAACAACAATTATTGCTGTGCAGAGCTCGAAGACATCACTTGTGCTTGAAGACAAAGAGGTTTCGTGGTCGAGTGGATACGTCTCCAGACTGTGGATCGCGTGGCCCGCGGTTCGAGTCCCGCCGCGGCACTAATAATGTGGAGCGCCAGGAGTGTCAAGTCTGACAGACATGAGCGCTATACAAGAACCCACTATTATTATTATTATTAAGACATGCTTGGTGCCTAGAAGACATCTTTGGAGCTGATCCTCATCCCTTCCGGTGGGCTGATGTAAGTACTATTGCAGAGCATTCCATAGTACCCCTGTTGAGCGTGTGTAATTTCTTTTCCAGTAAAGCTATTTTACAGTGGCCACCAACCCAGAAAGATGGAAAATGCAGGTGTTTTTTAGGGAAGCCCAGAGACCTAGACCATTCACCAAAATATAGACTCATTCTTAACAAAGTTAGATCTCTTAGCTTTAGACTTCTCAGATACTGGAAAGCAATTTGAACAATTTGTATTTTTTGTGTTAAAAAAAAGGGGGGGGGGTCGATTGTCATTCTCAAATGGAAATAAATGTATTCGGATCATAATGTTTGATTATGGTAATAATATATTTGGCCTGCATTGTATCCTATAAACTAAATTTGATGAAATAATGAACCATGCCCCATGACTTTTTCCAATAGTCTTTTGAACACAATTTGTTGTCAGTACATTTCAGTTAGTTAATAAAAGAGCTGAATGCAATTGCCCTCGTACAAATTAAATTGTTCATGTAATCCTTCCACCACCTCCCAGTAAAAAAAGTAAGACATATTTTTCTTTGTGTAAGGCACTAGGAAAGAAGCAGAAAAAGAAGGAAGAATGAGAAGAAACAAAAATTGATAAGAGAATGGTGGAAGGCTCCATTTTCAGTTCATCAATTTCCCCTTTATAAAGTTCTTTCTATTGAACCCTGTGAAGATGCAAATTTGGTTACAGTGTTGGCGTAACTGGTCAGCGTATGCAAGCTTGTATATTCTGTAAATAATGTGTACATCGAAAACAAATGTCCATAGAATACAGCTAAGATTATGAATGATGTGTTAGATATTATAGAAATGTTTTCCAAATAAAGTATTAAGGTAAGGTTAAAATAAGTCAAATAAATAGTGCATTTCGTCCTTTCAGTGTGTGTATGCTGTTTTCAGTTCACTATTGCACCATGATCTATACACATTGTGACGAAAGTGATCTCAGGAGATAGAAGAGATGATAATGAGAGGAGAGAGAGACAGGGAGAGAGTGAGGGAAAGGGGCGGGGCTAGATTGTTTTTAAATGAAAAGAGATGTGTAAAGAAGGGTGAAGGGGGTTGGGAGGGAAAGAGGAAGACTAAGAGAGATAGAGAGAGGGGGAGGTCACTATCAGTTATAGAGGGGTAGATTAAATGATCGAGAGGTAAAGACGTGACAATTAAGATATAGAGATGCGCAGGAGAGCAGAGAAAGAAATCCAGGTCCCAGTTCCTCTAAACTGTCGTAAGTCTAGCTAAGTTCGTGGACGTCCCACAGAAAAAACAACAACAGGGCATCTGTCCCAACAAGGTGACATTAGATTATAAAATCATATAAAATACACTCTCCAGAGGACAAATTTAGTTGTACCATTTGTGTTTTCTGTAATATTGATCAAGAAAGGTTGAATATTGCACAAACCGTACTAAGTTATCATTCAACAAATTTTTCCAATGCAATTTGGTAATCAGTGGTCCCATTGGAAATCATTGTGAATTATACTAGAAGTAAATGAAACCCCTCCACCCCACCCCCTCCTCCCCCATGTTTAAACCTATCCCCTCTTCCCTGGCAACTGTCACTGAATTGAATCTTATATTTGATTAATTAACCCGTTGACTATCATAGGTTTTGAAAGGCTAGTGGATGTAGAAGATTGTGATGATAAAGGTATCTACCCTATTGGGATTTATTTTTATAAATTTGTTATTTTATTTATTGATATAATATTGGATGGCTTTGAGTGTGATACAAGAATATATTGCTCGAGCTATGACAATATTGGACGAGTTTTCGACTCGACTCGTCCAAAATTGTTATAGCTCGAGCAATATATTCTTGTATCACACGAAAACAAAGCCATGCAATATTATTATTATTATCTATATCAGGCTGACTAGCGAAATAATCGAGCAATATTGTATCGACAGTTGAAGTTCCCGGATGACAGAGCAATACGAAAACAATATGGATCTGTCATCCGGGTACTGCGCTAAAGATATTAAATACACTGATTTATTGTATCACTTGGAAGCCTTACATAGATAATAATCTTCTTTATTGCGTGAAGAAGGGGTGCATTCCTGTCCAAACCGAATACCCAGTATCCTTTACAATGTTTTATCATTATATATTTAATGTCAAATTAATGCAGGTGTAGGTGAAAACTGGCAGCCTTTCCTCTGTCAATATGAATGACATTACGAAGTTCATTTAACAAACTTGCAAGTTTGATACATGATAGAATTAAAGACTAATATTCCCTGACTCTACTAACCCTCTTGTTAACAAAAAGACATACTGATGTTACATTGGGCATATACCAACACGTCAAGGAATCTCATTTTAGTCAGGCCTATGTTTATCACTTAAGCTTACCACATCGCAAGGAGAAAAATAAATGTTAATGCAGAAATTAGGTCCATGTAACTAATTTCAGGCAAAATTGGTCAACCAACCATGTAATTATGGAGTGTCGAAATGTTATCTGCTCATAAAAAATACTCTCATGTGTTGAATAAATTGGGTGTGATAAAAAAAATTGTTCAGGCCGGCAGAACTGGCTTTATCAGAAATTGATGTTTTTTCTTCTCCAAACTATAAGACCATGTATGGCTTTGGTACAATAATTTTTCCAGTTCTTACAACTAGAATTTCTACCATTTATCCATTAACCATATAAATTGGTAAATTTGGTACATATAATTAACATAGAGTTGATTTGCAGACAAATGGAGGCACGGTTTTACTGAAAAAATGCATTCATTTTTTTGGTGCTGTTTTTTAAATATTTTCATTCGCTTTAATACAGGCATGCAAAATATATATTCTATGTTGATAACCACAATGACTGCATGATTGGAGTCCAAGACTATAGTAAAGATGTAAACTTAATTCATTCAAAACACAAACTTCAACATTAAACAAAGTATATATATAGAGAGCCATGGCATCCGAACGGTTTTCAGATCAGATACCACCCTACGTCAACAACTAACACGCCCCAAGGATCCTATTCCTCAACACAGACGGGACGGCATTGTGTACAACATCCCTTGTAAAGGATGTGATAAGAGCATAAGAGGGACGTCAGGCTCTGCCGGACTGACAACTCAGCCGAACATGCTTGGGAAAACCAGCATCAGCCAGACTGTGACGGGGTTCAGTGCCTTTCCCAAGAACGACATTGGTACACACGGAGGGTTAAAGAAGCTAGCCATCAATCAGGGGCGGATCCAGCCGGCGGCAAGGGAGGGGGCCTAAAAAGGGGCCCATATTATATGCGAAAATTTGAAAATCGTGCCGGCCGATTTTTCGCTCAGTGGGGGAGTGAGCACAATTTTTTTTTGGCACCCAAAAATTTTGCCCTACGGGAAGGGTTATTTTTTTCCACCACCACCCCCCCCCCTTGGGCGCCAGGAGGGGCCCATCTTCTATTTTTTTTCAAAAAGGGTGTTTTTACCTGTTTTTTTGGCTAGGGGAGGGGGCCCGGGCCCCCCGGGCCCCCCTGGATCCGCCACTGCCATCAATATCCGTCTCAATCCCAAATTCAACAGAGACAACGGGATCGATCGATATCCCCGAATTTTGGATGCGTATACGATCCGCCGCCATGACACTCCCCGTCCAGCCGGCCTGCACCGAGCCAGAGGCCCGTTGATTGGTTGAGCACGCCATTGTTCCCGCCCGGCAGGCGAGCCGAGCCAGCGGCCCGTTGATTGGTTGAACACCCGTGTGCTTCGGCCAATAGGCCTTGTCCGTTATTGTTCTAATTATTGATCGAATTATTTGACCGCGTGTGTGTGTGTGTGATTGGGTTTTTACAGACGTGTATCAATCAGATATGTATATTTACGTCTGGGGACCGACCTTTAACGTCACCATCCGAAAGACGTGACTCAGTTTCGAACCTGCGTCCTACTTGACCGCCGGTCCGCCCGTAGAGTATAAAGCAGTAAAAGCACACTTGCTTACATTATATTTTATCACCTGACGAAGTGTTGCAGCGGCGCATGAAACGTCGTGATCTTTTAGATCCCTTGTTGACCATACATTGCGAGACAAACGAATATCACTAGCGATATTATTTTCGATACTACATCCGCAATGAGTAATATATTTAGCATTAAAGTATAAATGTTTGGGTGATATATTGACAGATGACTAGTCATGTCATGTGTGATTATGTTCTTGTCATAACAAAATTCAATCAGGGCATTACATTTTTTTTCTTTTATATATGGGGTGTCTAAAACAGAAAATGCAAACAGATTTTGACTTGCAATATCTTAAAAATTATTCAACCATTCTCAGTATAATTTTCAAGATAATCTGTTAGTATTATCCCCAAAAGGTCGATTGAATTTCTCAAGGATACAAGTTAAAACTGCAAAGTTATGAACATTTTGGTAAAAATATTATTATAATATTTCATATGTTACAAAAAGAGCACGGTGAATAGTATCAGGGCATAATCAGCGTATACCTTTCGCTTCTGAATTACGCAAACAACTTTTCTATTGAAGTCATTGTAACTCATAATTTCCTGCTATTAACAACACTACTTTCACATTCTAGATTGATAAATCATTTGGAAAATGTTAACATATTTTCAAAACATATTTTATGAAAAAGAAGCAAATTAAATTATTTCAAGAAGTTTTTGAAATATAAGTTACTCACTTCTCCTTCTCATTTATACTTCCGTCATTATGACGAGCAAAATGCTGTAGGAAGCCTCATTTCAAAAGAAAGAACAACTGTACTACTAACTCAACTCTTCATATAATTATTTTATGTTTTGCGGCAAACAATAAGATCTCAATAAGGTTTCTCTACATATTTTTATTTTATTTGATACGGTCACTATGCCTCTATACTAAGATATTTAAGACACTTAATTACCATAATGTGTGTGTCAAAATTATATTAATCTTTATTCCGTATCCAGTTTTGTATCGCAAATTGAACTTAATATGAGAGCTTGCTGTATAATTACAAAGGTAGTGATAACTTTGTAGTTCTCACTTAAATCATTTTCAAATTCAATGGAATATTAGGGGATAGCCTACTATTACACGATGACCCATGAAATTTAATCTAGAATGGCTGAGTGCCTTTTATTATGTTGCCCTTCAGTTCTCATTATATTTCTTTCAGAAACCCGGATAAGTGTTTTACAAATGTAGATATCTTCATAACTCCAATAAAGCAAACTTTTCGTTTACAACTCTTTTCTCTACAGCACTTTCGAGTTCTAAGTTTGCAGATACTGGCAACCCCGATACGGGAGCCGAGGCCAGTGATGGTACATGGGAGCTGCTGATAGAGCCTTCGTGGAGAGCGGTCATCTGTGTTTTTATTGTACTCATCGTTATATTTATCGTTCTAAATACACTGGATAGGTGTTAATGAACAATCAAAGCAACCACATTTTCAAATTGAAAACCCCCCGGAATGATAGCATGTACGGCATTTTTCCCTCTGGAAACGCCGAACATACCGCGGTGTATGCAGCTGAAAAATACAATGGCGTCTTATTTTGTTTACAAGCGACGGATTCCTTTATTTCTTCATCGCTGCATTTTTCATCAAAATAATACCATGCACGGGATTTAGAGTGAGGCAATAGATTAAACATTTAGCCTTCATTAGATGTCATGTATTAGGCCCAATACAACTTCGAAATCAATTAAACAATTCAGTTTATTCAATGAGAGTTCCATTATTTTGATCATACTTTTTTCTTCTGTTTTAACCATGTGTAAAGGTCTTGGCAGGAAAAAACATAGGGGAAATATGCGAGTGCAGATGACAGTGCAGCTGAAACTAAAAAAGATGCGAGGGAGCTGTAAATTGACGAGAATAGATAATGCAAAGCTGAAACAGAATGTATCAGTGTATGCACGTGGTGTCCAATCCCAGCTGTGTTCTAGATAATTCCTAGAGGGTCCCTCAGTTGAAGATGAATAGGAAAATCTAAAAGGTGCCTTGCATGGAAGTGCTGAAGAAAACGCTTCTTTTTCCGTGTTTGTATATCGTTCCAAGGCCCATTCATTTCTTCGACCAAAAAGACGGGCACTTGTTGTTCGGACGGATTAGGGCTGAATTACACCTTACCAATGTTCAACGAATGTAAGAAGGAACTGCATCCTAATGGTAGCATGGTACAGACCATTCCAAAGCTCATCCCATACACATCTAAGGAAGCTGCTTGTCCAAAAAGGAAGAGTAAAAGGATCCAACTCGGACACAGAGTGTGCAGATTTCCTGGAAAGTCGTTACCTATATTTGTATCAAATGAAATATTAATGGTATCTTCATCATCATTATTGTAATTATTATCATCATTAATATAATTATTATTATCATTATTCTTATCATAATCAGCCTTATCATATTATTATTATTTTTCATCATTAGTACATGTATTATTATTATTATTATTATTATTATTATTATTATTATCATCAATGTTATTAATATGATCGCTGCTATGTTTAACTTATTTTCTTTCTCATGTCATCGCCCTCATACGTATGTAGAATAATTCGGCTTTTGAAACGACTTATACCCAACAAGTTATGTCACTTTCCTTCTGCTCAAAATTATTTTGGCACCCCCCCCCCCTTACACCAATTACTTACAGTCCTGTGATTCTTTTGAAATGCGGCAATGTATTCCATCACTGGCAATATCATCCAAAATAATGGTCGGTGTTCATTTAATAACCTCCGTTAATTGAAATTATTAAAGAGAGTGACCTTCAGCGGATATATTGTATTACATGAATTATATGCAACCAGGCAGGATAGAAGAATAGGACAGCTTTTAGGCATTCCCCTGCCCTCCAGAATCAATGAATGATGCATGAAATTGTGTCAGTTATTTGAGCGATACACCGAGAAAAGAATGCACTCACTGTATTAATTCTTTATTCATTTTATAGAAACGCATTTTGTCAAAGTACAAGTCGAGTCGAGTAGTATGAGTAGGGACTTTTAGATTTTACACGACGAGAACGTGGACTGCCACGGTGACATCATTTTGAGGTAATGTGACGTCCTTTTAAGGCACTGCCGGGCACGGGCCAGTGCCTTGAAAGAATGGCACACGTGTCAGTCCACGTTCTCGTCGTGTAAATCTAAAAGTCCCTAGTATGTATCCAAGGTGCACTTAGCCTACCCTCATTTATTTCAATTTTTTCTACTTTGAAAAAGAACAAGAAAAAAAAAAACAATAATTTAAAGTCAGTGATATTTTTAAGGCAGTTTTCTTTACTTGGTTATAGATGAGATACATTGTCTGCTTTTTACACCCCTTCCCATACACTAAGTGGAACCAGACGTAGTTTCATCGGAACAACCGTCGATATAAGCGACTGAAGCTTTCGGTATAAGCAATGCCACGTGTGGGGTGGAAGGAGGGAAGGCTGCAGAAAGAAAAGTGCCCACAAGTTAAAAAGGAATGCTATTATCATTTTCTGGCAGAGTGATGCTCTGATGAATCTCCAATCTCCGTGATTGGGGGCATGCCATTCCGTTATTTTTCTGCGCTTAAACACAATTAATCAGGGTCTGATTCTTATGTGATGTTAGCGAACCTTTTGTAATCACTGGATTCAAATATTACAGTTAGTATACAGTTAAATATTCACATTTACACTATAACTTCCTCTCTACACTCCAAAAGAATAGTCAACACGCATTATGTTAAGGGGTAGCTTACACGGAGGATTCAAAGAACGATAGCACTTCATATTAATGTTTATGAAATTAGATCCAGCTATGTATTTCATCATGTAGCAATTCGAACAAGCATTCATATTCTCGGTTAGCAATGAAATAAAGAGTAAGAGAACCAGGTATCATATACGATAAAATATATCAAAATCCAGCCGCATTCCTGAAAAACTTCAGTTCTTCAAAACCGAAAGAGGAGCGCAACAGTTGCTAAAGAGGATAAGGCACGATCGAGAAAAACAAAACATAGAAAGAAAGAAAAAATGCGCGGAAAAGGAAAACGGAAGAAAATGAGCGCGCGAGAGAGAGAGAGAGAGAAAAGGAAGAAAAGGATGAGAAAGGAAGGGAAATGGAACAGAAAGAAATAAAAGGAGGAAGAGACCCCCCCCAAAAAAAAAAAAAAAAAAATCAAAATCAAAATCAAAATCAAACAATGGGAAAATAGTGAAATGATACGTTCATCCCGAGAGGTTGGAGACAGCCGAGGTAGTGGATAAGGCGTTCCTCTCTTTCCTTCCTGTCTGCATCTGACTGGATATCATCTATGAGGAGGCTCACTTAGAAGTAACTCGTGTTGTGTCACCCTAATATACATACATGTATACATATATATGTATTTATGTGTGTATGTATTATTGGGGGGGGGCACAACAACAATCTCTTTTTGTCAACATTTGACGAAAATAGTTAGGCAACAAAAAATTATACTTATTTCTTGTATCATGTACAAGTTTTTTACTATAATTGAAGTTAGTAAATTGGAAAAGACAAAATAAGAAAATGATCAATTATTTTTTTTAGGCTAGTGACTGGTGATTCTTAAAGATAAAGGCCAGTTCTGGTCATGCAATTGCATTGTGAAAGAAACGTTGTGGAATCGATCAGAAAAGGTTGATCATCTAGCATATAAGTATTGGTGTGTACTGCAAGGTTCTGGAATCATCAAAATGATAAGAAATTTGGCCCAGTCTTGGTAAAATTACAAACACTGTACACAGAAAGATGTATATGGGACTTCGCGACCACGTGCGCGATATCTATTTGGTCCCAAAAGATATAATAATTTAACAAATATATCAATTAATAGGCGGTTTTCCGGCAAAATTTGTATCATCACGTATTAGTCTAAACATATTCTTTCACATGATTGATAATGAGAGCTTCCATTTCATTTTTTGAGAGAGGGGCGTTTCCAAAACTGGTCTTTACCTTTAACTCAAAATAAACTACTTGACAAGCAGTAGGTTTATTTATTACGAATTGGTTTTCCAAAGCCACCCATTTTCCCTTTTCCCCATACTGCGTCACTTTTCCTACTCTCAATTTCTTTAATTTGAATATGCAAGGAAGTGACATGGAATTGGGATGCAATACTCGTATCTCGCTCTTGTCTGTTTATGGCATTCCCATAAATGCATATTTGCAATTTTAAGCTCTAAACTATTTTACCAGTTTTACTGTCTAGATTGATCTGTCAAACAACTTAGGCCTAATGTAAACTGAAACGTAAACGGAATGCAGATCATCAGTGAGTCACTCACCAAACGGATGAGCTACGCCCATTTATTTTATTGGTATCTCCATAATGAGCATTCACTAACACAGACTTGGTATACTTAAACACCTGTACATTCATTGGCTAATATCATTTATGCCACTTATGTCATGTTTCTTACTGCGCATGTGTGAATGGTGTTTTTCCTCATTGTTGCTAAGGCTCAATATATTTGGGTAGGGATTATCATTGCCAACGTCACACGTCTTTTGTTGCGAGTGAGAGAAGCGAGCGAGCAAAAAAGACACCTCACTCAGAGGAAATGGGCAAGATTCAACATTTCTTTAGCTAAATACATAATAAAAGAGAGAGGTTTTTTCCTTTTTCACTATTCCTTAAATTCCATTAAATTTTTCTTTAATTTCCCTAAATTTCGTGGAATTATTTCATTTCCTAAACATTTCCTTCACAAAGCATAAATTTCGGGGGGAAATGGAAACACAGATACCATGGTTTATTAAACACTCGATTTTCAAAGCGGTCGGGGTGGGCACGGCGGGTATGTGTCAAGTGTTCCTCGCGTTGATTGGTTACTTGAAATGGGCATGTCTCGCTGCGCAGACCTTCCTGATCAGGGTGCCTGCTAGCTGCGACATCCGCATATTGAATATTAACCCGTGAAAGTTGGCGTTAATTTCTGAGTGTTTCAGTAGACGTAATCATCGTTTCTAATTTCGCTGCACAAACAGAATTAAGCAATTTGTATAGTGAACGTAAATGTCATTTCGAAAAATAAATTAACAGACTATTTGTAATACTGGATCTTTTATTCGCGTTTTTACTTCCTTTTGAGGAGTTCGGGAATAAAGACAACATTGCAAGAAAACTTTACAAAAACTATTATGCTGCTGGATGACCAGATGTCGTATTAACTTATAAAGACAACACAGCAAGGATTGGATGTTTGCTTCACGTTTTCATTACTTTTTATTTTCTGAGAGTTTACTTTATTTGAGATCTAAAGATAACATCGCAAGAACAAAATACAATCAATAAACTTTTGCTCGACTGGATTTTATCGAATAATTGGGAATTATTTTTCATCGGTCAAAATGGTGAGTCCTCGCCTCTATTTATTTAATTACATACATTTGCATATATATATATACATATACATACATACATACATATATGTGTGTGTGTGCGTGTGTGTGTGTGTTGCGTGTTTGTGTGTGTGCGTATGTGTGTGTGTGTGCGTGCGTGTGTGTTTTGAAGAGAAAAAAGAAAAACAAATGTGTATGTGTGTGTGTATATTTATATATATATATATATATATATATTACTACATAAACTTATCCTTTTTAAGATGCACTGTATGTCAACGTAAATATAAAATGAAATTATTGGAAATTACCTCTATGACATATCCAAAAGTAATTTAACTTTCTAAATGAGAGAACGCAGCGATACATAGCCCATACAGTATCTTCTAGCGACCACAAACTTCTCTTTGGTAATAACATACATGAAATGAGTTGTAAAGGTACATGAGCATTTGTCTACTTCAATAACCCACTTCTTGTAATGACCAAAATTAAATTGATTGAATCTTTGCGCAGCACAAAGCGTACGACCATTCGGTACAAGGGTCTGAAAATCAGACTATTACTGAAATGATTGCAATCACTAAAGTCGATTCCACAACTAATACTCGTTATTTTCCCACTAAAAGACATTTCAAGCCCTTTCGTTTGGAGGAAAGTTCTAACTTAGTATTATCTTTCAAATGACGTTGGAATCTAACCTTTTAATTTTTTGGCCTGCAAATGGGACATAGTAGGCCTACCTTAAAAATTAATACTTTTTACGAAAATGCTCCGTTTTGCTTCTAGAATGCTCATTCTCTTTTGAAATAAAGTGACCCCTTTTCACCTCTGATGAGTGCCATTTTCACTTTTACAAGTTCCCCCTTTCATTTCTAATGAATGCCTTTTCCCTTCTAATAAGTGTCCCTTTTACTTTGACAAGTGTCGCTTCTTATATTTCCTCTCCCCTTATTAAAAGTACCCCTTTCAAATGTGATAAGTACCCCTCTTTAAAGTATGATAAGTTCCCTTTGTCAAATTTTTCAAGTGTCAATTTTCCCTTCATATTTGCCCATGTCGCTTACATGTTGTGTCATTTTACAGTCATCTTAAGATTCATATCTTGATTCAAAAAGGATCGGAGTAGCTTTGTGTAGTAACAGCTACTTTATATTTCTATAATCATATCTTGATTGAAGAAGAACTGGAGTAGCTTTGCGTTGTAACAGCTACTCTATATTTATCATAGTAACAGGTTCCCTTTTTCTATACCACTAGAAAGAGACAGGGCATGGGGGCACAATGCCCATGATTTTATAAGAACGAAATATGCCCCTGTTATTAAATCTAATAGTGCTCGTTTCAACGCTATCAAATGCCCCTGCTCTTAATAGGTTACTATGACAAGATGTTTCTATCACCCCTAGTCTACCCCCTAACAACAGATATGTCATAACCTCCCTCGCGTTTGTTCCCATCATCTAAGCATCCGAGACCAGAATTTCCCCTCGAATATCCGCATAGAGCCCTGGTCACAACCCACCGTGCGTGTTTTTAGTCCGTACGGTTTTTGGGAAGGCCACGGCCGCCACGTTTTTCTGAAAACGTAGGGAGGGGGTGGCAAAGGCAGGGAGGGAGTACCGGCAACGCACGTCACACGCACGGTGTAAGTACGTGGCCAGCACGCCACGCCTGGCCGTGAGTGGTTGCGTGCATCGTACGTTGCGCACGTGGTAAGTGCGTTGTACGTGCTTACAACGTGCTTACAACGTGCTTACAACGTCCGGTCTCCGTGCGGTTGCCACGTTATCGTACGGAGGCCGTAATTACACGTGCTGCTCACGTACGGTGTCCTTACTCACTCGCACGTTGTAAGTGCGTGCACGTGCGATGAACTCGGTGAGTTTTCCCCCCCTTCTTCATGTGACCCCTTCTCCGATCCACCAGCAGCACCCTCCTCATGATCAGACTCTTTGGCGTCACCATCTGACTCTTTTTCGCTCCTCCTCTCCTCTTCCTCTCCTCTTCCTCTCTGGCCCACTCATCTTCCGCGGCCCGTTTCTGTTGGGCCTCTCTGGCCTTATCCGCTGCCTTTTGAGCTGCAGATGCAGCTGACCCCTTATTCTGTGTCTTCTTCGGCGCCATCTTTGAGACGAAATGTTGGCACTCGTCCGTCGGCTCGGTTTTTATATACTGCATAAATCAGTGCGCACAACGTGCGTTGTAAGTGCGGAGCACGTGCTTACTCGGTACGGTCCACGTGAGTTATGCGTGCTCATTGGACAGTTGAACTGGGGAAGTGGCGAGTAAGCACGGACCACGCACTTATCACGTGTGCTATGTGCGCCTTCCGTAGAGCAAGTGACCGTGGGAAACAAAATATTTAAAAGACGCACGGAGTCAGTGCGTTGTGCGCTCGTTGGCAGTACCGGGCACGCACGTCACACGCACTGGGGTGAATCGGTAGCCCGACCGCAGCCCGAACGCAGCGAAAGTTCCTCGTGCACTAAAAGTGCTACGGTGTGTCTGCATGCTCCCAAATCCGTACGGAGGCGGTACTCACCACGTACGGATACCCAAATTTTGCCCACGTTTTTGCACGTAGACAGCATGCACTTGCAAGTACGGCGGGTTGTGACCACCGCATAGCTCGCTCGCTATGCTCGCGATCATTCATAATTCATATGATCATGTAACGTTAAAGGTTTTATTCATTCTTTATTTTAAGAATATGATTAAAAGACCACATCAGGATTATTTATTCTTTGTAGTTAGATCTCATTGATCGTAATGCGATCTGACAAATCGATAAAAAATAATATTCAGATCATCACACACAATGGCAAATAATTATGATGCTATAACAGTATCTTGGGCCACGTAAAGAGAGAAACGACCAGTTTTTAAAGATGATCCTTGATAAAGTATGAATTAGAAAGTAGGTGTATTATAATAAACCCATGTCTCAAAATTGTATTTTTTCGCTTTGGGAAGCCCCCTTTTTTTCTATGAAAAAGAGCCCTTTTTGTTAAAATCTCAACTTTGAAAGATGCTCCGCCACCCCTGCAAACATGACGACATTGCTGAATAAATGAAAGGAAAATGATTCAACTATTACGTTTATCTGAAAATAGCTAAACATACATGTGCTTGGTATGAGTGGTACAAATGCGATATCGATTTAAGAAAATGTTTTAAAGATCGTGATAAACACCTCGGCTGTTTTTCTTTTCCCGTTTTTGTTGTCATACCCATTAAATGTTCATATTAATGTATGATACTTTTACTTCAGATAGGAGTCGAGAAGATCACTTTGCCTGTTATATTAAGAATATCTCAAATTTCATATTTTTAATAGGCCATTTTTTAATGTAACCAAATTTATTCCTACGCTTTTGTGAAGCGCCTCGATACGAATTATTGTATCTCAACAGTCAGAATTCAAATTGGATACATTAGCTTTTGCCAAGTAGGACAAACATTATGGCTTGCCCTACCTTACAACACGTAATATATGTAATTCACGTTCTGACTTTTGAAATTCGTAACAGGTGAATGAAATAATTTGTATCGAGGCACTGAAGTATTAATTTGATTACATTACGAAAATGGCCTATTGACAGGCACTAAGATCTTGAAGATGATAGCCTATTTACAAGATTTATCTGCAGTAAAGTAGAGTTACCTGCCCTGAAATGGCAACATGTCACAAGTATGTACATGTGCGTCAGCTTTCAGTCAGGTAACTTTGCTCCATGTATTAGTATTAATTAATAGACATTTTGATCATCGACCTTCAAGCCTATCATCATCTAATATCAAGCCTTTTCCATTTCTCTTTTTGTTCACATGTAAAGGACAAAGATCTCATACGAGGCGTGATCCTTGTTTTCCTGACATGTATATCCTTCGGTACGTATGATTCTGGTCAACGATGACTTATTAATATTATTATTGTCATCATTATTATTATTATTATTATTATATATTATTATTATTATTATTATTATTATTATTATTATTATTATTATTATTATATTATTATTATTATTATTATTATTATTATAATCATCATCATTATCATCATTATCATCATTATCATCATTATCATTATCATTATTATTATAATTATTATTATTATTACATTAATAGTAGTATTGTAGGAGTAGTAGTCTTCAACATTAATACAATGAAACATTGATAATGACGTTTTTTATCACAACTTTGTCGTTATAAGTATTTATTTTTTTATTTGGCGCTTTCAATACGTGTAAAAAAAGAACATACAAATGAGTTAGCTAAATATGGAAATAATTTCATAGACACATTTTTTATTTCTTGAATATTATTTGTTATGTATAGCACCCTTTGTATTCATCAGAAGTGATGATGATGGAATGTTTGAGGGGGAATGATGGGCGCAGCCAGAGACCACACATTGAAAGAACATGGGCCACTGGTCTTAACTCGTTAGCTGAAATGCAAATCTACACGTTGATTGATTGAAGGGATGTAGAAGGGGATCCTTGTGTCTTTTTTGTGGTCAACTGTCCCTCCTTAAGATGAAATTCATGCATTTTTCTATAAATAACTTGATAAATAAGAGTTTGGGAAAAAGTAAATACAAAACTACAACAACATTGATGAACAAACAAAGGAAAACCTTTAAACGGCAAAAAGCTCAATTGAACACACACACACACTCTCTCTCTCTTTCACAAAGCGCCCTAATTTAATTTTAACTCCAGGACAAGTATCCCTAGATCATCACTCACGAGACAACTACGACAAACAGCTAAACCCTAGATTAAATAACCCCTACGTGTGATGGGAGGTGGGGTAATCATTTCAGGGGATAGCTTCAGGGAGAATCATTGCCCCCAGAGTGTAGATATCTGACGTGTAATTGTCTAGGGGAAGTGTCAGAGGGTACTTGAACCAATATGCCAAATAGTAAATCAATGCATTTGATTTTACATCGTTTCAACTAATGAGTAGGCTACTGCTAGTATTGAAGCCAATTCCTGGTAATTCAAAAATGTTCCCAACTTACGGTACAATACCATGGTCCTTTATTACAGTCATGCCTTTGAGTTGATCAAGAAGATGAATACATGGGTTTCATAACCTGGATTTTGGAGGAGAGACGAGAGTTAACGACATTTAGTATTTTAACACCCTTTTCTTGACAAGAGGTATTACCTTCACGTCTTGCTTCCTTGAGCATGTTGACATTCACCATGACATTACCATCTTCTAGTTTTCTTTGTTAAAAAGAATTTACCATAAACCTTAGGCAAGAAACGTATGCACGTGGTACCTTGTTGGTACCTAGTAAAATATGCTCACAACTAGAGAGTTGTTGTGTCTAAAATAAAAATTTAACTGAAATTTAACTTCAGAATCTAATTTATCATGAATCTTCATCATTTGGTGGGGAGAAATGCCATGTCAGTCTAGTATCTTCGTAAAAGAATTCAAAGTTTGGACAATTAATATCTATTTATTTGAACTGCTTATGCTATGTATACAAGGTTCTTAATACGTGTGTGTTGGTAGTTGTATTCAAAATTTACATTAAATACTCTTATTTCACTTTAACCCATTGCCTACAACAAGTAAAAAGTTCCTGTCTTTAGTCTATGGGAATACGAGATATCATTACTCAACAGGTTAAATGACCAATTGCCGTTAACAACTTACCTTAAATCGTTTTCATGGATGTTTAGAGCAATCACAGTTACTGTATGCGTCTTAAATTCATCCAATCCAGAACGTCGATAATTCAGGTTTTGCAGCTTATCCTATGTATGCTGTAGTCAGTGGAGTAGAAACTGGGGGAACAGGGGCTCGTGCCCCTTGTTTCCCAATCGAGTGGTGAGCTTAAGTAAAACGAGAGAGAGAGAGAAATGCCAACTAAAAAGGAAGGTGAAAAAGTCGAGAATAGAAGACGCTAAAAGAACCTACGGCACCCCATTCTAATCTGTAAATGTTGTAAATTCGCATTTAATTTTCCGAGAAAAACATGTGCTCCCCCCTCCATAGCTCAAGAGCTTCCTCAATGGATGGACCCACGCTACGCCATCGGTTGTCGTTACTGGGTTCTAATGGGTTAATATCACGAAAGATTTATACTCTTTACTTAATTGCATATTCTCTCCTGGTGTATATCTCATTCAAAGCCTCTCTCGTTTCTTCGAATGAGAACACGGGTACTTGTTGTTCGGACGGATTAGGGCTGAATTACACCTTACCAATGTTCAACGAATGTAAGAAGGAACTGCATTCTAATGGTAGCATGGTACAGACCATTCCAAAGCTCATCCCATACACATCTAAAGAAGCTGCTTGTCCAAGAAGGAAGAGTAAATTGGGGATCCCACCCGGACACAGAGTGTGCAGATTTCCTGGTAAGATGTTCTTTGCGAGTTAAATGATGATGCCTGCTGTAAACGTGATAACACATATAACCTGTTCTACTGTTCGATTCTTTTAATATTGTAATCATGTAAATCCTTGCCAAAAGTGTCATAAGATTTTATATCTATGTTAGAGACTATTTTAAGACATTGGCAACAAGGGTTGACAGTCTATCAATATCATCCGGGTGTTATAGCCTGAGAGCAGCCGAAAAATGCCCCCTCCCCAAGATTGTGTGACTCCTCTAGTCCATGACAAACCTTCGTCGAAAAATGAAGCGATGTCAGAAGTAATAGTAATAGTAGTAATAGTAGTAGTAGTAGTAGTAGTAGTAGTAGCAGTAGTAAGAGTAGTAGTAGTAGTAGTAGTGGTAGTAGCAGTAATAGTAGTAGTATTAGTGGTAGACACTGGTAGTAGCAGTAATAGTAGTAGTAGTAGTAGTAGTAGTAGTAGTAGTAGTACTATTATTACAATAATAATTATTTTTTTAATGATTATTATTATTATTATTATTATTATTATTATTATTATTATTATTATTATTATTATTACTTTTTATTATTATTACTATTACTATTATTGTTATTCTTATTATTGAATTTGTCATTGTGTGTAGATTTAAGTTTAAGTTTGGCCTGTAACTACATGACTTCCTCTTTTTCATCATGTGCCTCTTCCGGTGATTAGGAGCAGTAGGCCTACCTGAAAGAATACAGTGATACATTATAGGCGTCAAGGGCATAGAGGGAGTTGCAGAAGTACCTGTATTCCTAAACAATCGAATTCCTATGGTTGAGCTATAGTGTCTTGTCTCCTCTTTTTACTACAGATTGTGGCAAAAATACCTGTCAAAACGGCTGGTGTGAGGAGACTATGAAAAACTTCAAATGCCACTGCTCCGCCGGATATCGTGGGAAACGTTGCAATAAACGTGAGAATAAAAACAATCACAATAGTTATCTGACAAGTCGGTAAGGCGAATTGAAAACCATCTATACAACTTACTTTTGCTTGTAACCTGAATTCGAGCAAAAATGATCAACTTTGTCAAAAGGAACGGTAGCGTGAGTGTACATCATAATCAAACGATTATCAACCCCCCTTCATTTCTCCCTGTCCCCCGTTTTCCCCTCTTCTTCTTCTCCCCTCCATACTTTCTGTCTGTCTGTCTGTCTGTCGGTCTCTCTCTGCCGTTCTCTTTCTCTCTCGAATTTGCTTTGGTTATCCCTTTTTCCTCATTTCCCTTCTCTCTCTCTCTCTCTCCCTCCAATTCTCTCACTCTATCCTTCTCTGTTCTCTCTCTCTCTTTCTTTCGTTCTCTCTAACCATGCTCACCCTTTTCGTTTACCATTTTCTCAATTTTTTTCATTCACTCTCCCCCCTCCTCTCATCTCTCTCTCTCTCTCTCTCTCTCTCTCTCTCTCTTTCTATCTCTCTCTCGCTGTCTCTGTCTCTCTCTCTCATCTCCTCTCTCACTTCTCTCTCTCCTTTCCTCTCTTTCTCTTCTCTCTGTCTCTCTCTCTCTCTTTCGTTCTCTCTAACCATGCTCACCCTTTTCGTTTACCATTTTCTCAATTTTTTCATTCACCCTCTCTCCCTCTCTCCCTCTCCCCCTCTTTTCTCTCCCTCTCTCTGTTTCTGTCTCTGTCTCTCTCTCTCTCATCTCCTCTCTCACTTCTCTCTCTCTATCTCTCTCTCTATCCTTTACTCTCTCTCTCTCTCTCTCTTTCGTTCTCTCTAACCATGCTCACACGTTTCTACCCCTACATTTTTTTTTGTACCTGACATTTTTTTTGCATCTCTGACATTTTTACCTCCGACACTTTTACCTCTGACATTTTTTCCTCTGACATTTTACCTCTGACATTTTACCTCTGACATTTTACCTCTGACATTTTCCTCTGACATTTTTTCCTTTGACATTTTACCTCTGACATTTTTACCTCTGACATTTTACCTCTGACATTTTTCTTTTGACATTTTTACCTCTGACATTTTTACCTGGCACCATGATTTGTCCATTTAATTTTTTGTTAAATTTGGGTAAATATGAATTTAAATGTGTTTGCCCTCACATTGTATCAATAGGTGTTGATATCATATTTCTTTTTCAGAATCAACTACAACACAAGACACCCCAACGATGTCTACGACGGAATCCACCACCTCTCGTCCTACCACAACTACTCGTAAGGAAACTTCATTAACACCATGTACCTGACATTTTTTTTGCATCTCTGACATTTTTACCTCCGACATTTTTACCTCTGACATTTTTTCCTCTGACATTTTTACCTCTGACATTTTTACCTCTGACATTTTTACCTCTGACATTTTTTCCTCTGACATTTTCCTGACATTTTACCTCTGACATTTTTTCTTTTGACATTTTACCTCTGACATTTTTACCTGGCACCATGATTTGTCCATTTTATTTTTTGTTAAATTTGGGTAAATATGAATTTAAATGTGTTTGCCCTCACATTGTATCAATAGGTGTTTATATCATATTTCTTTTTCAGAATCAACTACAACACAAGACACCCCAACGATGTCTACGACGGAATCCACCACCTCTCGTCCTACCACAACTACTCGTAAGGAAACTTCATTTACACCATCTCTCTCTCTATTCTCTCTCTCTCTATATCATGTGATGATTTGTCCAGTAATATTTGTTAAATTTGGGTAAATATGAATTTAAATGTGTTTTGCCCTCACATTGTATCATTAGGTGTTTTTATACAACTCACTCCCAGATCCTAATCAAATGATTGGTCATGCGCGGTCACGTGTGATTCATTTACTGATCCTATTGCACGCTTTTTCATGAAAAAGCGTGCAATATTTTCAGTACTATCCAACGATTTTCAGTGCCGCGCAGTAGTGCGCGTAGAGGTTAGAGCGCTTAATACTGCGTGTATACACATGGGCCTATTCTTGCGCAGCACTATGCGTAAATGGGAATAGATAGAGGTGCGCTTGCTATATCTATACTTATGTGTGCGCACTAAATTGAGACTTATTAAAACTTGAGATTTATTTGTCAGCCATAAACTGTCACGAAACAATCTTGAATTAATTATTTTTACATCAAATAACAAGGATCTAGGAGTTTCGTTGTATAAAACAAATGATGCATGTTTTCATTCGTTCATTTTACGATCTACCCGCCCTCGTTGACGCTGTGTGTATCTATCGCACTCAGCCTAACGGCTTCGTGCGATAGATACACACAGCCTCAACTCGAGTGCGGATAGATCGTATAATGAACTCATGCGCATGCATCATTTGTATAATATAATATATTTCTTTTTCAGAATCAACTACAACACAAGACACCCCAACGATGTCTACGACGGAATCCACCACCTCTCGTCCTACCACAACGACTCGTAAGGAAACTTTATTTACACCATCTCTCTCTCTCTCTCTTTCTTTCGTTCTCTCTAACCATGCTCACCCTTTTCGTTTACCATTTTCTCCATTTTTTTTCATTCAATCTCTCCACTTTCCCTCTCCTCTCTCTCTCTCCCCCCTCTTCTCTCTCTCTCCCCTCTCTCTCTCTCTCCCCCTCTTCTTTCTCTCTCTCCCTCTCTCTCCAACCATGCTCACCCTTTTTGTTTACCATTTTCTCATTTTATTGCATTCACTCTCGCTCTCCCCTCCCTCCCTCTCCTCTCTCTCTCTCTCCAACTCTCTCACTCTCTTTCTATTCCACCTCTCTCTCTCTCTCCTTTTTCTTTCTTTTTCTTTCTTCGTCTATCTCTGTCTGTCTCCCTCTCTCTCAATCATTCTCTGTCACCATGCTCACCACTTTCATTTGTAATTTTCTCAATTTTTTCATTCTCCCTCACTTTCTCTCTCTCTCTCCCTCTCTCTCTCTCTCCCTCTGTCTCTCTTTTTCTCTCTCTTTATCTATCTATCTCTCTCCTCTCTCTCTCTACTTTCTCTCCCTCCCTGTCTCTCTTTCTCTCTCTCTCTCCTCTCTCTCTCTCTCCTCTCTCCCTCTCTCTCTCCCTCTGTCTCTCTTTTCTCTCTCTTTATCTATCTATCTCTCTCCTCTCTCTCTCTACTTTCTCTCCCTCCCTGTCTCTCATTCTCTCTCTCTCTCTCCTCTCTCTCTCTCTCTCCCTCTCTCCCCCTCTCTCTCTCTCTATCTCCCTCTCACCCCCTCTCTCTCTCTCTCTTTCTTTCGTTCTCTCTAACCACGCTCACCATTTTCTAAATTTCTTCATTCACCCTTACTCTCTGTCTCTCTTTCTATCTTCGTCTTTTCTTTCTCTCTCGATTTCTATGTTATATCGATTCTCACTTCCCTTTTCTCTCTTCAAATTTCTTTCGCCGTCTCTCCATGCCTCTGTCTTTCGCTTTCATGTCCACGTGGATACAATATGCTACAACGTGAAGCATCTTCTTGTTCTCGGCAGCCGCTCAGGCGTCAAAAGCTAGGAATTGAATATCATGTGATGATTTGTCCAGTAAACCTGTTAAATTTGGGTAAATATGAATTCAAATCTATTTTTACCCTCAGATTGTATAATCTGGTGTATATATCGTAATTCTTCTTCAGAATCAACTACATCACAAGACACCACGACGATGTCCACGACAGAATCCACCACCTCACATTCTACCACAACAACTCGTAAGAAAACTTCAGTAAAGAATTTGTTCTCGGCAGCCGCTGAGGCGCTAAAAACAAGGGTTTAAAGGGCAAGTCCACTCCAAAAATAACTTACTTTCAATAAAAGCAGAACAATCAGACAAACCAATCAAAAAAAGTTTGAGCAAAATCGGATAACTAATAAGAAAATTATTAATTTTTGAAAAGTATGTAAAACTATGGAACAATGAGAATCACAACACAAATTGCCAAGATGCCAAAACTTTTATGAATTTTGAAGAATTGATACTATTTTCTGAATATTGTATTTCATAATTATTGATTTTTATATAAATAGTTTATCAAAATTAAAATTTGTGCATCCACACAAAAACATATTACTAACAATCTAACTTGGATGCTGGTGTGAAGAAATAAGATTCTTAGGGTGAAAATAGGAAATTTATATTATCAATATACAGAAAATAATTAGTGGATAGTGAGGACCATACGTCACAGACTCATGAGTGAGTTGCCAATTTGTGTAGTGATTTTCAAAGTTTTTCATGTCATTAAAAATTCATAACTTTCTTATTAGTTATCCGATTTTGCTCAAACTTTTTTTGATTGGTTTGTCTGATTTTGCTGGTTCTATTGAAAGTAAGTTATTTTTGGAATGGACTTGAGCTTTAAATATAATGCGTTGATTTGTCCTGTTACATTTGTATTAAATTGCGAGAGTTCTCTATTTTGCCGTTTCTACTTCAATTTTCCAAACCGGCTTAGTGGAACAATTAAAAAGAAGAAGAATGATTCTAATATGAAGTATGAGTCGATAATCGCCGGTTGCTTGGCTCCCCCAAGTCTGTACATGGATTATCAATACATATCCCAAACATAATTTCATAATATATATGATAAGTATCAAAATTGCACAATCAACATTTAATTATCACGGTATTTATGTTATCTTTACAGACCGAAAATAATACTAAGCAAAATATGTATTTATGTAGGTAAACACCTCTGGTAAATATTTTCTGTTCCATATTATTATGTCATGGTAAATTTTGCCAAAGAACTTGATCAGCTACCCACCATTATTCTCTCATTTTCATTTCTCACAATTACTTATTGCTTCATCTTCTTTTAATAGAGCCATTTATTGCCCGCCCACTATGTCAACTTAACGCTGTACTACTCGCTTTCTAGTCATTACCTCAAAGTATTTTGGGCCCGACAAGGCATGACTACATTCCTTAAATAGAGCCGACAAATAGCAAAGCTTGTCAAGGTTGGGCCCGTTCAATACACCATAATTACCAAGAAGTATTTTGGCCTGCACCAACGTTCAGACATTTCTGTCGTAAGCAAATATATACAGGAGGTGAATATGTAACTCAAACATACTATGGACATTAAAGATACATAATCTGCTTTAACAGTGTTACATAATCCTATTCATATTGTGCAATATTAAACATGTATCGTTAATCGATTCATATTGTACTATATTCAACATTTATTTATCAATGATCATAAATGAATGTGATTAACCCATATTAATATGCAAGAAGATTCTTTTTAAATATTTGTCTAATCTTTTCATTAGACAAAGCATTCCAGTGCTCTGATCATAAGTTAAACTCTCTCCTTCCCGTCCACCCTTTCTATTTCAACATATTCAAAACACGATACACCCTCAGGAAAGATGCCACCTAAATGCAGAGCTAAGGAATATAATATTAGCTTCATTCCCTGGTGTCTATTTAAATATCTGTACTACTTTTTAAAGCGAAATAGTGGTTTCTATTCCCTGTTGTGATTCAAATTGCACAATGTATTTTTACCTGTCCCATGAGGTTTTTGTTTCATCAATCTTACAATTACCATGCTTATAGGACTATCATAAAGTGAAATTCAAATTCATACTCTTTATCCATACTGGATTTTGAAATAATTCCTGAAGTTTTCATTTCCCTTGAGTGCTATTATTCGTATGCCAGATCCGAAATCATTCCTAGGCTCAGTTTTGTTAATCTCTTAATTTGATTTCAAGAATATTTAAATGACATATTGTCTGTTGAGGGCCGGAAGGGTGTTGGGTCTATGTAATGAATTTGAGTTAACGTCCTAAGCTTCTGTCTCTCAACAGACGACGCACGCCATCATCACTTTTTTATCCGTTATTATTGTTCCCCAATAAAATCCATTTCAATATAAACAACTCAAGTTAAAAAAAAACATATTTACCTTACCTACTTCCCATGATAATACAATCATATGCAATTTTATCTCTCTCATAAGCTAACGGATTTATTTGATATTGTGTAATAATTTGATGTAGCTAAAAGATTGTTATTCATTTATTTATGCATCAAACTCTACACTTTCATTGTGCAAATTATTTCTAGCATTGATATTATCTGTTTGTTTTTATTTGTTTTTGAAATCCAACCTTTGGCTGCAATAAAGAAATAATAATAATTCATTTTAAATAAAGCTATATAATAATTGAGTTGTAATGAAAAAGAATAACCGTGTGATCGAAATCATTTTTAATATTAGTAAAGTAAAATGACTATTTACGGCTTAAACAATCCCTTCTCATGATGCTCATGTAATAATTGTATTACGAAGCCCTTACCTGAAGGGATTAAAATAAAAGCCAATACTCCGATCTTTTCTATAATACTTATGAATGAAAGAATGTTCTGTAATGATACAAAAGTGAACGAATAGATATCAATATATACATTTTTACTTAATATGTTGATAGATTATAGGACGGGGAATTACACACTCTTTTGGTAAGTAGTGTCATGCTTGCAGCCCCAAACAGTGCGAATAATAATGTGATAAATAATAATTTCAACCGTTTTACTGAAGTCGAATAAGTCATGAAATTGCCCAATGTCCATATGTTTCAGTAAATGTATGTATTTACGAGCTTAAGTTTGTATTATATTTTGAAAGACTTTAGGTTAAACCCAATTTACACTTTTGAAAAGAAATCATATCTCCAAACGTCAATTAACGGGTGTTAGTTATAGATAGCAAATAAAAAAGCTTTTCTGTTATTTTTTTCTTTGATCTTTCAGTGGATGCCACCCCGCCAGAAGTCCACTCCTGTCCCCAAGACCAAACATTCACAGCTCCTGTTGGCACTACTACCCATTCCTTCACATGGACACCACCAACAGCTGATGCAGCTGGGATTCAATACATTGTCTCTGACCATCAGCCTGGAGTTGAAGTCTCTGTTGACAATCCAATCACAGTTACCTACACTGTGACTGATAATAATGGACTGACTAACACAGACTGTTCTTTTACTCTAGGCGTCCTACCAGAAGGTAGGTATTGACTGTTTTCAACACAACCTTACGTTGTGATGAACTAGATAATAGGGACTTTTAGATTTGCACGACGAGAACGTGGACTGCTACGTGGACATCCTTTTAAGGCAATGTGACGTCCTTTTAAGGCACACTGCCGGGCACTGCCAGTGCCTTAAAAGGACGTCACATTGCCTTAAAAAGATGTCCCACGTAGCAGTCTACGTTCTCGTCGTGCAAATCTAATGGCATCGTGTGAGAGCTCGTACGTTACAAATCACCATACACCAAACCATGCCGACAGCCGCCAAAAACATTTTCAGCCTTTTGATTTAAAAAGAATTGTTCTTATGAAACTTGCAGGGGAGTTTGAAATGGCCTTAGTACTCACCTCCGCCGATGATAATTCATTCATCATGCCACTTGATGTCAAAGTTTTTTCTCTTTACTTTCTTTCTTTTACTACTTAAAGGAGAAGACTATACTCTATATGGGCAAGAATAGGAATGAGCCTTGTCTGTAATTGTATTATTGCATGATATCAATTCATAGCAAATACGAAGTGAGCTCCTCCTCAACTCCTTCCTCCGCGAGCTCTATAATCCAATACTTGAAACAAATAACCATCTCATTCATTTGTTTTCTTAAACCTCTGTAGATTCGAATTGGAAATGCACATCCTCCAAGTGTTACTATCTTGCTGAAGGCACTCGTCATTGGCAAGAAGCCAAAAATTTCTGCACCAACCTTAATACTATCACCACTAAAACAGGAGAAAAGGACCCGTCTCTACTGTTTGTTGATAACGTTCCCGAATTCGAAAATATCGGGGATCTATTTTCACTTAGTACTAAGGTCTGGATCAATTGTAACGGTAGAAGTGGAGGTAGGCTCGTCTGTGACGTGGACGATACAGGATATCACGAAACTCAAGGTAGTAAGTATCGCATCCAGAGGATCGTTCGGAAATCACGTTGTAAACTGTGGCAAGAAAGCAGACGTGTTTGTTTGTTTGCTTGTTTTTGTTTGGGGGGGGGTAAATGAATAGCAACTGCGGGCAACAGTTAACGTCATTATCATTAAAACAATTTTTAAAAACCGCCGCGGACTTGCCGCGTCACATCTGAACGAGGCTTAATACCCCTTTTATATGTACTGTACTTCTCTTGGAACATCGGAAATGCCAAACATTGCCAACAGCCAATGAACAATCGCAATTAACACACTTCGATTTGAAAAGAAATATCCGTTTGTCCGTGTAGAAATATCCGGTTATTGATAGCTCAAAACTTTGATACCAAAGGTATAAGGTTTAACCATTTTTCCCTGCAACGATCACAAAGACTTTCAGAAAATCAACCTATGCAATTTCGAGAGCCTTGTCAGTCACCCATTCAAATACGATTTCTATAGGCAGTGAAATGGGGTATTGAAATTGCCCTTGATTTTATTTCTTGAAAGACTATGTGATCGTGTTAAAAATGCACAAGGATATGAGTAGAGAAACACATGTGGCCAAAAAGCGGTCGGTTGCGATATGCCACCCTGCCAACTCAAAATTTATTTCACCATATCTACAATGGTCGACATATTGTAAATGATATCATTTTTCAATCTGTTAGCATATTTTCTATTCTGGGAAAAACCTTTTATTTCTCGTTGGCAATTGTCGCCAAATAAATTTTCACAACAGGATTTCGATATAATTATAGTCTTATTATGTGTCTCAACAAAATTATCCAATCGAATTCCATCAATAAAGCAAGGTCGGCTTATTTCCTAAAGATATCTTTACATTTACAGTTAACAGCTAAATTATTCATACCCTTACCAAGTTTTATCATTTTGATTTTTCCCGATTTATGTTTCTTGAGATTGTGACATATCAAACCTTACATCTACAAGCTTTAGCATTAACCAATGGCCCTAATTCAACCAGTCTTCCTTTCATTCTGGAGTTACTTTTTTTTTTAATACACCAAATTTACAATGGGTATGAATAATTCAGCTTTTATCTGTAAATCATTAGATTTAAAGGAAAATTAGTCAGTTTCCAAGTGCAAAAGGCCATAATTCGGTAACACAAGACAATAATAAAACTAATAAAAATACAAATATAACCCCTAGTCACTCTGGGTGGAAAATGCAAAGCATTACACAAGGCATGAGACTGAAGGCTAATCCTGGTGATGGACAACACCTGTTATGGAACCAAACTATCAAATATATCTTTATTTTGAATCATAAATAATCATTTCTCTCCTGTAGATTGGGACGAAGGCGAGCCGAGTGGATATGGTCATTGTGTCGCCGTTAATTTGGTCAGTGGGAAGTGGGATGAAAGAAATTGCAAATACAACTACTACCACACCGTGTGTCAGGTACTGCTGTAGAAACACATCAAAAGTGTAATGGTTTGAAATCTGATACAATCAGAAGACGGGTAGAAATTAAGAACCTGTTTCCATTTGGATAGCGACTCTGTTTTTCTACTCCCTAGTTTTTCTCTCTTTCCTCCCTTGTTACTGGTGCCTTCATTCCTACGTTTCCGCAATCTTTCTCTTTTTCTACTTGCCTTTTCCCCCTTCTTTCTTTCTTTCTGTCTTTCTTTCTGACTTTCTTTCTTTCTTCCGATATTTCTTTCCCTTTCGTCTCTCAGCAAGTGACCCATATATTTTTTTCCTTGCTCATTATTTCCGGCTTCATTATTGATTGATTATTTATTATGTTTTAAATCTTGTACAATTTCACTGAATTCGTTAAAAATGTGTATTACTAATTAAGAGTCATTAAATTGTTTATGCTCCTTTGGTTGTATTTTATATGTTTTGACTGTATATAGTTGTGATGTGTTTTCATGGCCTCATGGAAGACCAACTTTTGTTGAATGGGCTACTCTGGTGAAATATAAATGAATTTAAAAAAAAGTGAAATAAAAAATAAACAACAAAGAGACATGACTATTTGTTCCATCCAGAGAGAGGGATGCAGGGATCACTTGTCTCACCATTCTTCCCTTTCATTGCCCTCTGATTAGCAGGCACTTTCAGACAATTCAAACAATACAGACAAATAGTTTGGGGCTTGACCATTCAATGCTTTGTAAACAAGCAAAAGTATTTTAAATGCAATCAAATGCCTGATTGGCAACCAATATAACTAAATTAAAACAGGTGTATTATGGGGAATGGACACAAGTCTTGCACATGCTTTCTTTAACACTTTTAAATAGTACTGTATTGCTATTGAAAGCATCTAATTTCTCTTCCCTGATGTAATCACGTCATATCTGCCTAGCTGTGTTATTTATTATTTCTACTGAAATATTTGAACTATGACACTCTTATTGTTCATCATCAGGGCCTCGTTGCATAAAACTTACCATTGTTGGTAACATTGCCATCACTATTAACTAACATGGCTACATCGCTCAAAAGCCAATCAAATCGAGGTTTCCATGGAAGTTACCATTTATGGCAAAGTTACCATCAGTGGTAGGTTTTATGCAACGGGTCCTGATTTATTAACAGTTTCCATTAATTAATTCTATTCAGTTGATTTCTCTCTTTCACGATTGGAAAGATATTGTCTTGTAATCGTTCCTCATGTTTCTAATTAGGTTTAAAGTTGTGGGTTTTTTTAATCAAATGTATCACGTATCAAAATGTACGAATACATTACGTGTTTATCGTTTTCGTGAATATTGATTTTTTTTTTCTTTCTAAACGCCTAGAAATATGATTCGCTATGTAATATGAATATAGAAGTCTACAACATTGTTACTATATTGCTTGTCATAATGTAATTTAGTGATACCTTGCAAAGTTTCATAAAGAGAAATAGGCGTGCGCGAAACCCTATGCTATCAAAAGAAGTAGATAATTATCGTATTATGAGCAAGGCGTTCATCATACTATGTCATTGATTATGAGAGTTTGGCCAACCCGGTTCGAGTTGGGCACAATATGGCGAATAATACTTTGTTGAAAAAGCACAGAACAAAAGGATATACGCCATGTTGTGACCAAACTGAAACCAATTTGGCCAAATTCTGTGTACAGATACATGGCTCTGTCTCGTAGATTATTTGCGCCATCCATTGTTTTCTGATGAGTAAAATTTGAACTATTTGACCGCTTGGTGTCATCCAAGGTAGAGATCAATGGTATAAAACGAGTAAAGAAAATATATAGCTGTGTGCAACAATGGCTTTATATATATAATATAATATGATATGTATAATGGCGGATCTTTTAGTCGGTTTACCGCTGTGAATCTGAAAGAGGCATTAATCAGCTCTTAGCTGTGATCTGAAATGTGATAGCATACATGTACATTTTGTTAGATAAAGATGGAATGAAACAAGCAACAAGGTACACGTCTGATCATGCCAATAGGGACTTTTAGATTTTACACGACGAGAACGTGGACTGCCACGGTGACATCCTTTTAAGGTAATGTGACGTCCTTTAAGGCACTGCCGGGCACGGGCCAGTGCCTTGAAAGAATGGCACACGTTGCAGTCCACTACGTCGACGTGCAAATCTAAAAGTCCCTATTGATGGTCACGGTGAACATCTAATCTGGAATGAAATGATTTCACATAGAGGGAAATGGTGGTGTTCCTATCGCATGAGGTAAATACGGTCAGTTTCACCCTCTCCCACACCCACGCTCCCTGCCCACATATATCCTACAACAGGAACGAATCGGTGGGAATCTAAAAACCTCTCAGAGGGGAATCTTTCTATCTTCAGGTACCTTTAATGTCTAACATTTAAGAGTGACAAAAGGAAAACAATTAGGGGGATCATTTGCATTAAACCCTTACTGTACTGGGCTATTTTGAGCTCCCCGTTCCTGAGGGGCTGGGAGCAGGCGCGGATCCACGGGCCAAAAAAAAAATCACGAATTGGACACACACACAAAAAATGCTCCTTACCCCCGCTTAATTAACCTGATGGCCGATTCGCCGCTAAATATTTTCTCACGAATTGCCCCCTCTTGTCGCCGGCTGGATCCGCCCCTGCCTGGGAGGCCCCTATGATCTTGAACGTCGAATGTCCGATGAACACGAACATTTGCATGTTTGTAGATATAAGGATATAAGGAGCAAGATGGTACAATTAGTTTTTTTCCTAATATGCAAATTGTTGTCGTTATAGCCTAATTAATTATGCAAAATGCTAATTTTATGCATTTTACAGAAAACTCTACATATTTGTCTCTAGACTTGTGAAGAATCTTGAAAATGTGTTGAATAAATGTTTCCTTCATTTAAAATTCATGAAGTTTCAATATTTTTATGATATTTGAAAAGGTTAATTTGCATAAATTATGAATACACAATTTTTTATTTTTTTGTTGTTGTTGAAAGTATGTGAATGTATGTTAATCACTGTGAGCAAAGCCAAAAACAATCATTTCACCCACTTTCTCACTGTAGAATAATATTTCTCCACTACCATCTGCATATCACTGCTCATATCCGAAAAAAACTTTGAAATTCATCATTTTATTTTCTGATGTATTTTATTGTTTTTTTTATTTCTTATTATATCTATTGTTTTATTTCTAATGTATTCTTTTGTTCTGGGTTACATCAAGTTACTTTGAGAAACATATCAAAGCAATTTGATATCAATTCATATCTCGCACTTATGAATAAATACATCTAAACCTGTATTCACATTTCTGCTTGTACATGAATATAATTATGCAATTATAGCACTTTTTGATGACATGCGCATACAAATTATTATGTAACACCTTACAAGTATATCCGATATCGACGAAAATGGTATCAAAATGTGCGTAAGATTTGAGGGGGAAAAGTCATGAAACGACAATTTAAAATTCCAAGCGGTTGCGGCGCAATCTCCGAAAATGTGGAGGGGTTCCCAGGCCACCCCCAGTACAGTAAGGGTTAAGGTATACTAGATAGAGTTTTATAACGGTGGCACGACCCGGTTGTGCATCCTTCCCCAAACAAAAAACAAAACAAAACAAAACAAAACAAAAAAAAAAAAATATATATATATATATATATATATATACATAGTTATGTATATATATATATATATATATATATATACATAGTTATGTACATGTATATAATTTATAATATATATAAATTTTAAAAATCCGCCACTGACCGAACACACATTCGAGGCTCTTGGAACCTCCTTGGAGCCTCTCGCGCTGATAGCCAACCAAGTGTTCTTGCGTCTTATCCATGAATATCTGGGCCTCAGATAACAATCGCAACTTTGTACATAAGAGATAGGAGACTGCAAACTTGCGATTGATTGGAGGACTTACGATTGATTTGGATCAATCGTAACTCTTTGTAAGACGGGGCCCTGGTATCATTAATCAGTACTCGTCATGGTTTTCATAGCTACGTTTAATGATATTGTTATGAGAATCATTCATTATATACAGGTGTACATGTAAATATCTCAATGTGTGTTGTGCATATCAAGTAAGATTATAGGCCTACAATTAGCATTTTTCATGTGTGTGTTAATGTGTTGGTCTTCGGGTGTGGATATACTTTTTAATTTATGATTTTATATTACGTTAGATTCTATGCTCATGTTTGGAGCATTACAATGTGTGATTCATTTAGAGGAAATTAAAATATTGACTTAGTTTGATTGAAATTTATATGGCCTTAAAGTTGTTTGTTATTGTCTCATTGTTATCATACAAGGATAAGATTAACTATTTAAAAAATTGAAAGTATAAGTATAACAATTTAATGATCAACAAATTGTCTATTTTATAATCAATTTAACCTGAAAATGAAATTGACACTTTTTGTAACAAAAAAAAATTATGTGCAGTATAATGCTAATATCTCACCACAAACATCGTGAGCACGACATTAAGATTATGTTACAATAAGTGCTAGATCCGTGGTAAGTTTGTAACAGTAATCCACTTCCAAACTTCTTCAGTGGACCAAACATCATGAGCATATAACCCAAACTCCCATTAGAACCTCGATTCCTAGAACAATAATCATATATCGTTAATGAAATAAAGCCAGGAGTAGAATATGTCACCGGACAAATCAAATGTGGGATCATCAGTCGGAAATGTAAACTGAGCAAACCATAATAGAGTGGTGAAGTGTGACGTCATCAAAAATCTATTTTTGGAATTTCTCAATTTTTTCTTCATTTTCCGAAAGACCTCCAAAAATAATGTCCAAATGTCGAAAACCAATTGAATATGTTAAGTATTGGCTGAGATATGACCATCTGAATAAAAAGATTGCCTATGGGAACCCAGTGTTATATTGCTGTGGCTCCTAATGTTATGAGCCAGAGCAATATAACACTGAGTTCCCATAGGCAATCTTTTTATTCAGATGGTCATATCTCGGCAAATACTTAACATATTTAATTGGTTTTCGACATTTGGACATTATTTTTGGTGCTCTTTCGGAAAATGAAGAAAAAATTTAGAAATTCCAAAAATAGATTTTTATGACGTCACAGCTTCGGTACTCTATAACAACAATTTTAAAATTAAAGTCAGTAAGTAATTACAAATTTTGACGATGCAGTAACATTAAACACTAGCGGTGAAATGGCATGCACATTGGACACTAATTTACCGAGCTCAAATCTCATTTCAATGTAAAAGATGTCCTGCTTTGGGTGAGAAAGTTTTGATAGAGTCCCTTTCTGTAAACCACAGTCATCATTTATGCCGTAATCACAGAACATGATGGTGGATGCTTTACTTTTTTCAAGTTCAGATATGATCCTACAGTCGGGGAACATTTCGTGCTTTAAAAAGCGACCACAAATGGGAGACGGTGCCCCAAAGGAGATCAATAAACTATTTTCCTGTGTCTTTTCCCCTAAGAGGCATGTGGTAGTATATGCAATAATGTAACCTATTCCTGGAATTTCATTTCATTACATTTATTTATTTCTACGTCAAAATAAAAACAATATATAATATTCAAAATATAAACAGATATAGGTAGATATCTAAAGTGGGAGGATCATGAAAAGCCAATAAATGGCTTGCTAAAATTGATCCTCACAAGCTATATACAAAATGAAAATTACTTTGGTATAAAAAAGGGAAGATAAAGAAAATAGAGAAAACAAGGAGGAAACATTACAAAAAATTGACATTGTAAGTTATTCGAAATTTTCAAAAATAATTTGCTTATATTATAATCGTTTAAATTGGTTGATTGTCTTACTATTCTTAATTGATATAGGTAGGTTATTCCATTAAACTGAGCTGTTATAGAAGATGAATGATTGATTCATTTAGATACGATTAATTGGGGGTGAATATTTTGGGCATTCCTAGTTTTATAATTATGGACAGAACAATTTAAAGTGAAACAATTATTAAAAACTTAAGGAAGCATTTTGTTGAGTAGTGTGATCATCAATATTGCAGTTTCCAAAGATATCAATTCATGGATAGGTAAAATATTCATCCTCCTAAATAGAGGTTCACTAGAGGATAAATGCGGATAATGCGGTATTGATCGAATACAACGTTCCTTTAATTTATAAATTATTTCAATATTTTTCTTTGCTGTAAAGCCCCAAACAATACTACAATAGTTAATATGGGATAACACAAGGGAGTAATATAAAATGTTAAGGACTTTAAAAAAAAAAAAATCTGTAAAGTTATTCCAATACTACTTGATACGGTTTTACATAAATTATCAACATGGTGGTTCCAGGAAAGTCTGTCATATAAAAATACCTCTAGAAATTTGGTATATATATATATATATATATACAAACAATGTTAAAAGCGTATAATCAATAAATTAAAAAAAAGATTGTGGAGTGTTGGATTGATGAAAGATTAAGTATTCAATATTAACGATTTATGACAGGAGACATAACTTATCAGTATCTTGAAAGATAATATTTACATGTTCATAATAAGTCATCTTCATGAAGATCATTATGAGTGTAATCTGTTAAGTTCTTCTTCACATGTAATTAGTTTTGACATGCTTTTTTTCCATCAGATGCAAAGACAAGAGTAGTAATGCGACCATCTCATGACCACACTGATTTGACATTTTGTGCATCGAGAGTCATTGAAAAAAGTTTTTGAATTTTCAGAGTTAGGTCTTCCACAATAACAATACCTCTTCCTTTTAACTTTCTGCGTTTTTCGATGTTTTCTCTTCTTTTCTTGTAGCTTGTCAGTTTCACTATAATTCAAACAAATGTACAATTGCAGACTTTACATTCAAATTCAAGGGTATGTATGTGAGGGCCAAGGGCCATAGTCCTCACTTTCTTGAAATTGTTTCTCTCTCTTTGGGTTATATCTTTGTAGAGAACTGGGCCCCGTCTTACAAAGAGTTACGATTGATCCAAATCAATCGTAAGTCTTCCAATCAATCGCAAGTTTGCAGTCTCCTATCTCTTATGTTCATAGTTACGATTGATATCAATCGCAAATAAGTTGCGATTGATATCAACTCTTTGTAATACGGGGCCTTGATGTAGTTAAATAGGGTATCATATGAATCAGGTGCTTGAAGGGGTATGTAAAGACACCAAGATAGACTTACGGAGGCATTGCGAAGTTACTCTCTTTCTGGTTATAAATCGAGAACACATCCCTTTCCTTCCCCTTTTTTCAGTAGTTTTTTATTGATTGCAAAGCACTACAAATCATTCTTAGAATTACAGTTGTTTTCATCTTGACATGATTCAATACATTTTCTATACATGATTTGTACGATTGATGAAAAAAAATGAAATCAGTTGTAACATAAAACAAATAACCCCATCCAACCACTACTACCCCCCCCCCCTCCATGCGACACACGACACACACACACACACACACAAACATGCCCATCACCCGACCACACTTCCACACACATACCACACACTTTTCCTAGCCTCCTCAAAATACCCAAAATTGGAGCGACAGAATAATAATCCCACTTTTTTTAATGTAAGGCTAATTTACTCGCCCTCCCTGCAATATTATTTTCTTCTTCCCAGAATTCCAACAGTTCTTTTTGAAAATCACCCAAAGACAATATTACGGACTTTCCCTTGCATCTATATATCCAATATTTCATTGCAAAAATAATTAATTAGCATTAAATATCTTTATTCGTGGGAAATTACCGGACAACCCTTAAATGTGGAATGAATATCCACCCAATCGACATACCTCAATTCCCTTAGCTCAAACTTAGCTATTACATTCTGCCATAACCTTTGAACATGTACACCCTTCCAGAACAAGTGAAAATATGTTTCAATATTTTGCTTACAAAATGAGCACAAGCTATCTTCAACAAAGCCGAATCTCAATAAGTAATCTCTTGTATATATTGCTCCATGAAGCAGTTTATATTGAATTTCTCTTGGTCTGTTAACGAGAATAACTTTCCTAAGCCTACTAAATGTCTCCCTATATACCTCATTTGAAAATTCCCGTCCATCGTGAATACTCAAAACAAATACATTTTGTAACTTCTCTATAAATTATTCATAAACCTTCCTCGATAATACATCTCTGGGTAGCTTCACAGTACCGTTAAACTGCATTAATGTCATACTCTTTTACATCCACTAAATCACAGCTATCCTGTTTTCCGCTTCTAAAAATAGCTTCCCCAATATTCCGTACATCATCAATTTTGATTCCTTTTAACCCCAAATGTTGAAAATGAGATGTTGACCGCATGCCATTTTTTAGCAAAAATATCTTGAACTGAAATTATATTGCATTTAAACAAATCCTCATCAAAAATCTTCTTCTTTCTTTTAATAAGAATTTTTTAATTGTTAAAAAATAATAGGATTATTCTTTTCTTCAAAGTTCCTACAACCTTCTAACTTTTAAAAATGTAATGCTTCCTGGGAGAAATTTCAATTGTTCAATTATTTCTCCCAGGAGGCATTACATTTATAAAAGTTATTGTCCTAATGGCGGACTAATGAATATTAATACGTCATAATGAATCAGGAGAACTTGGGTTATTTGTTTCTAGTTCATCGTGACTGTGCCATGGACCAGTGATGGCCTTGCTGGTGGTAGAGTCGCTGCCCGGCAAGCAGTAGATGGCTGGTTCCTAGATTTTTTCTGACTTGTTTTCAATTACAGATCGATCAATCGATCTTATTTACTGGGTGTAAGCCACAAATATGTTGAAACAACCTTCTTACTCTTCCCATGCTTTTATCATTTCTAAATAGAACTTAGGTACTTTGAAACTTAATAACTTGGAATCATAGTTACACAAGAAAATAAATCTACCTCCTAGCATCTTTAAGCAGAAATCAAAGTATAGCTTCCATCTCATTGATTTTTCTCCGTACAATAGTCTTTCGCCCACATTACACGTTGGGTTTTTTTACAAACGAGTCAAAATTAGTCATTCGTAACCCCCTTTATTATAACATTGATACAATATTAATCTCTTAATTCGACCTCTCTCATTCCAAATAAATTCAAAACTTATTTTCTGTATTTCCGATATGACCCACTTTGGAACCACTAGTGAAGCAAAAACGTAATTTAATTTACATAATGCATATGTTTTTAATAAATTAATTTTTCCAAACACCGTGAGGTCCCTCTGTTTCCAACATCCGAGAAGTTTTTTAATCTTGCTAAAAATCTCCTTATAATTCGATTCCTCTCTTGTTCTACGTCTAACGCAAAATACACTCCAAAAATCTTAATTTCTTTAACCAAATTCCCGAAGGAAAGCTTTTCTGATTTGTCTATTTTTCCGATTATTAGTTTTTTCTGCATTAACCCGTAAACCACTTATTTTCTTAAATAACATGAAAATCCCCTTTACTCTATCTACAGATTCTTTATTTCTAACAAATATTGTCATATCATCTGCATATAACACTTGTTTGACTTCAATGCATCCAACTTATATTAAAGCCTTTAATAACCTCATCATTCTTCACTACCGTTGCCAATATTTCAAAAGCGAGAATAAATAAATAGGGTGAGAGTAGATCTCCTTGCCTTACACCTCGCTTAATATGAAAATAACCAGTAGCAAAACCCCCATTCATAACACAACTACTTATATTACTGTTAATAGTTTTTACCCACGAACAAAATGAGTGACCGAACCCAACTAAAGAGGAAAGTATGAGATACGGAAGCGAATGCTTTTTTTCAAGCTTTATCATCTGACTCCTCATTAAAAAAACAGAACATATCATCAATTAAACGTACCGCTTCTCCAATGTAGCGATTATTCATATAGCCCACCTGGTCTACGTGTATGACGTACTCAAGTACTCCCTTAATTCGTGAAGCTAACACCTTTGACAAAATGTTGTAATCAAATTTAATAATGTAATCGGCCTGTAATTTGTTATGTATCGAGGGTCTTTCCCTTCCTTCGCAATCAAAGTAATAACCCTTGTTTTTTGTGATATGGATAAACTCCTATGTCATTACCTTCATTAAAAGCATCTACCAAAACATTTCCGATATTTAACCAAAATTATATATAAAATTCAACTGTACGGCCATGATTCCCCGGAGACATGTTTAATTTCAAAGCCTTCAATACCTTTAACCACTCATCTTTTGTTATTTTACCTTTACATGCTTTCCTTCCATCTCCACTTATTTTTTAATCAT
The DNA here is from genome assembly GCA_037976565.1 of Mesocentrotus franciscanus. Taxonomy (NCBI): domain Eukaryota; kingdom Metazoa; phylum Echinodermata; class Echinoidea; order Camarodonta; family Strongylocentrotidae; genus Mesocentrotus; species Mesocentrotus franciscanus. The sequence goes on from CP137673.1 coordinate 27,929,869, forward strand.
GTTTGAAAAAATGGCCGTGTCCTCATTAAAAACACTTAACTTTTCCTCATATAAATTTGTATAAAAATTTCTAATCATCGCCAAAATTATGTTCCTATCATATTCAACACTTTTATTATCATCATACAATTCCCTTACCATCGTTTTCTTCTTATTTGGCGTTAGCAGTTGCTCGAAATACTCCTTGTTCTTTTCTCCTTCCTCGTACCACGCAGCTCGTGACCTTTAATATCTTTATTCCTTCTATAGACTCTTTATGCAATTTCTTTCATGTTTTTTCCACATATGGGAAGGATCACCCTTTTCAGCTAAAAGCTGGTCTTCAAAGGGGTCCATCCACAAGATAAAAAATGCAAATTGTTGATAAAATAGGCATTTTAAATATGATTACAATGATAAACAGGCAAACAAAAACAAACAAACGAAATTATATATACATTAAGAAAAACAGAAATGTGCAGGATAGGGAAAGAAAGAAACAAGGAATAAGAGAGGCGAAAGAGAAAACCAAGTATAAAATTGTTGCGTATGAAACAATCAAAACAGAATCAAACAAATCATCTGATGGGGTTACTCTGAAGGAAGCGTTTAAATGCTTGGATTGAGACTACTGATTGAGCGATGGTACTAAGTGAATACACCTTTTCACGGTTAAGGGCGCCATTTTAATTTACGAGTAAACAAACCATTGACCTCTAGAGGTCAGGGGTTTACGCGTAATTAAGATAGCGCCCATGCAAAAATGATGTGAGCGCACAGCGCAGGCAGTGATGTCATCAATGTTTTCAGATGCCTGCGCTGTGCGCTCACATCATTTTGCATGGGCGCTATCTTAATTACGCGTAAACCCTGACCTCTAGAGGTCAATGGTTTGTTTATCTTAAATTAAGACGGGCCCATGTCTGAGCATGCGCACTTTTGTAACCGTGAAAGGTGTATTCCACAGCTTTGAACCTCGATAGACAAGTGATCGTTTACCGATCACTTGTTTTCTTCTTTTCCTCCGTTTCTTCCAACTTCGATGGAAACCTTTCTAATTCACCTTCCAGCTTGTTTACTTAATTTTCTAGCCTTTGAATTTTTTGTTTCTTTTCTTTTGCCTTTCCTTCAAAAATGTAATTGCATATGCCCTCGTTTTCATTCTCAAATAAACCCAAAATACTACATTACTACAACCCCTTCCTTCCTTTTAATCCAATTAAAAATAGTTAATCGTTTAGTCATATCCCTCAAAGGTAGGCTACTATGTCCCATTTGCAGGTCAAAAATATAAAAAGGTTACATTCCAACGGCATTTGGAAGACAATACTTATTTAGAACTTCCCTCAAAACGAAAGGGTTTCCAAATTGCTTTTTGTGGGAAAATAACGACCATTAGTCGTCGAATCGACATAAGTGATTGCAATCAGACCCTTGTACATAATGGTCGTACGTTTCGTGCTGCACAACGATTCAATCAGTTTAAATTTGGCCTTTACAAGTAGCGTCATTACCATAGAAAAAAAAATGTCAGTCAGTCACTCGATAGTGTCTGACAGGGAAGTCTAGAAAGAAAACGGGTTTCGTTGCATAATTTGTATACTAGGACACTGCTAACGTTTAAAATTTCGCAGATAGGACATATATGACATATTCATAATTCCTGCAAAGTTCTACAGAATTTGATGTTGGTTGCAAAAGGGACATAGTATCTTTAAACCTCTAACATTTACCGAAATGAAATTCACACTATCTATTGATTTTCTTTTTATCTATACACATACTTAAATAAAAATAGCAGCAAGAATTTATCATGAATTGTAAAGTTTCCATGAAATTATGAACATCTATTAGCCTCAAATGAAAAATAAACAATTTCAATTCATGCGTACCAAGTTGTAACTCGTAAGTATGGGCAGGAACAGACACCCCCTCACGCACAGACATACTACAACACAGACAGCATACCAACACCATCATCCATAACAATTCAATATCATACATCTAACACAGTTCTACAGTACACCCTCCGATCCCGCTCATGGCTCTGAACTGAAAACCCACCACACCCCACCCTCCCCCACATTGCACTTCATAATGCATAATTCCTCCCGGGTTAACTTGTGTCTTCTTCTCCTCTCCCGCCAAATCCTTATTTTAAGGGAGTGTAGCATGGCAAATACTGGCTAAAGCCATCTACGTCTTCTGTTGGACAACTGCACGTAAACGAAGGACTTGATTAACGGTAGTCAGCGACTTAATCTTTACATGGTCAGCGGGCGCTAGCGTTGGCGTTCGCGAAACAGACCGAAGTTCTCCTCATGCTTCGGTCTCGCGTATGTTGCACGCACGTGAATGCTGTAGTCGCGTCGTCCGTAGTCGATACCCGATTGGCCCCGAGTCAGGCCACGGGAAAGACACATAGTCTCGTCATGCTACACTCCCTTTAACATTGCTATTTGTTTTCTTATTATATATATATTTTTTTAATGTTCATATATATATAAGAATGAAGAAGAAATTATAATATACCATTGGAGATTTACAAAAATATACGAATTTTCGGCTTTAAGCCATTGTCAAGTAATGACAAAACGTCAGTTCTTCAAAAGAGGGGCCCAAAAGTTGCTAAGTGCGCACAGTTCAGAAAATAACGAGGATAAGGCACGAGAATGACAACAACGAAATATATAGAAATGCGCGGAAAAATGAAATGCAAAACGAGAGAGAAGAGAGGGGAAAGAAAAAGAAAAGGAGGAAAAAGGGAACATAAAAGAATAAAGAGATCCCCTCCCCCAACAAAAAACGATGGGAAAATAGTAGAATGAAACGTTCATCCCTAGAGGTTGGAGACAGCCGAGATAGTGGATAAGGCGTTCCTCTCTTTCCTTCCTGGCCGCATCTGACTAGAAATCATTTATGAGAAGGCTCACTTAGAAGACACTCGTGTTGTGTCACCCTCATATACATACATGACTTTGTATGTATATATATTTTTTGTTTGGGGGACACAACAACCATCTCTTTTTGTCAACATTTCACGAAACTAGTCAGGCAAAAAAAGGTTAAACTTATTTCTTGTATCATGTACAAGTTTCTTACTTTTGAAGTTTGTAGTAAAATGGACAAGAAAAATAAGAAAATTATCAAATATCCTTTTTTAGGCTAGTGACTGGTGATTCTTAACTCAAAATAATCTACTTGACAAGCAATAGCTTCATTTATTACGAATTGGTTGTCCAAAGCCACCCATTTTCCCTTTTTCCCATACTGCGTCACTTTCCCTACTCTCAATTTCTTTAATTTGAATATGCAATATGCAAGGAAGTGACATGGAAATGGGGAAGCAAAACACGTATCTCGCTCTTGTCTGTTTATGGCACTCCCATAAATGCATATTTGTAATTCTAAGCTCTAACCTATTTTAACAGTTTTACTGTCTTGATTGATCTGTCAAACAACATAGGCCTAATGTTTGATCGACTTGAATTTATTTCCATATTTCACAAATAAATTTGAACAAGTAATTATACGAACAAACAATACACTCAAAAACGAAATACAATTCATGAATAAATTGAAGACTAAAGTACAATAAAATATTACATAATCAACAATTTGTTTGTAATTAACATAACGTGAAATATGGGGGAACCAAAAAGAAGCAATGCTTGTAAAAATATTTGGTTCCCAGGGGTAATTGTGTCTCTTCAATATTAATCAAGAAAAATGTAATGAAAGAAAACGAACAAGGTAAGAACAACAACAACAACAAGAAAAAAGACGTCAAGGTGCCATGCCAACTAACAACTTTTGTTAGACCACTAAAAAAAATATAAAATAAAATAAAAAAATAGAAACTTACTTACTTATTTAAAGTAGAAACGGATTCAAATACAATATTATATTAATAGAAAGCTTATAACCTAAAGAAAGTGAAAAGTGTCATATCTTTTCCCTAAAAACACATATGTGACCACAATCAGACATTAACTTTGAATCGTGGCATCCCCCTCATAAACAAAACCGAAATCATACACATTGGGCGGTTTCGATGATGACGTAGGCGATTGGGGTCAGATTGGGGTAATTACTTCCGCATTCACACAACACCGTACGTATCACACACGCTAGACGGTCGACAGCAGCCATACTCTCATCAATTTTAATTATTTATCATCCATTCAAATGAGTGAAGTTAGGCCAGTTAGTAACTTGGATGTAAAATATTCATCGTCTGAATCCAGTGACGATGATAGTGATGGCATCGATAGGCCAGTTGGAACAATTACAGAATACCCTACCACGGTTTCACGGGGGCAGAATTCGAACCAACAGGAACAGTCTGACAAATATTAGAAATAGGGACTTTTAGATTTGCACGATGAGAACGTGGACTGCCACATGGACATCCTTTTAAGGCAATGTGACGTCCTTTTAAGGCACTGCCGGGCACTGCCAGTGCCTTAAAAGGACGTCACATTGCCTTAAAAGTATGTCCATGTGGCAGCTAGTCCACGTTCTCCAACTACCAACGACCATCGACCAACATTAGTCTAAGCACAAAGCTATTTTTTTCTTTAGTATTTTTAGCACGAGACATTCCACTATTATAAGCACAAAACTATTTTTTTATTTTGTATTTTTAGAACGAGACATCAGTCTTGTCGCTTAAAATATCTAATAGGGTCTTTGACAGCAGACTAAGCGGTGTAAGAGCTATACTAACTATAGCAGGCACAAGGTACATACAAATACGTGCGTGGGACTATACACAGGCTGGACTTTTTTGCGTTACTGAAATAGTGCTCAGAATTCAACTAATTCATCTACTAAATGACCATAATAGACAAGAAACAATTCAAAGGTAAGGACAAGACTCAGTGCTTATCAATGTAACATAAATTTTGCATGAAATATCATCAGGAAAGCCATCTAAATTTGTCACAAATTAGCGACGAACACACCAAATTCAGCGCTGCAATGACGGACAAAACGGCGTAGAATTCAACTTTTCATCCATCAAATGAATACGAACACTTGCATTATACAATCTTCAATACCTGTATCACCATTATCGCAAACAATAAAATCACAGTCTATATCTACGGCTAATATATGAAGACTAACAATATGGTAGGGTATTCTGCAATCAAGCCGGCCAGTTTTCGATAGCACGAATGATCACCGGCAATATTAGTTATTACTTAGACATATTGTGTTAATTTTCATTGATTTCTTTCATCTGTATAATTTCTTTCGTCAGTTTTATGTAATAAGGAACATTACACTTTTTGTTTTTAGTTTATCTTTATTTAATTCAAAGAACAGACATGCAAAACAATCAAAACATGCAACAAACTTATACGGCAAAAGCCATAGACTCCATCTAGTGGGTACGAGCTTTTTTTGTTTTGGGACAATCTCCCAATCGCCTACGTCACATAATTTTGGGCGATTTATTGGTGTCATTTGGGCGAGAAATGAATGATGAACAATTTATGGTTTTGGGGTAGTTTTTGGTTGTTACGACCTAATTGATTATCATAAAAATCTGAAATATTTTTTAAAAAATTACTGAGGTCATAAGCTTTCCATTAATATAATATTGTATTTGAATCCGTTTCTACTTTAAGGTTATATAAATTAATGAATCTTTACTAAACAGTAATTATTTCGAGTATTTAAGCAATAATGATAATTTTAATTTACGTTTAAATACACGGAGAGAAGGGCTTGTAGTAATTTCGTTTGGAAGATCATTCACAAATTTTGGACCAGAAAATAAGATTGTTTTGGGGGCAAATAGAGTACGCGTTCGTGGTAAATGAAAGGAACCACTCTCCCGAGTGGGGTAATTATGAAAATAATTAGTCTTTTTAAATATTACATAAAACTTTCAGGAAGTTCATTATTGGACAATTTATACATAAATATCCCAATATTATACAAATATAAGTCAGTTAGTTTTAATACTCTATTTGAATTAAATAATTCTATTGTGTGGGCATAGAAACCTGTTTTACTAACAATTCTAATGGCTCGCTTTTGTATTTTAACTAGTGTGTCAAGTAATAATAATGAACTATTGCCCCATGCTAAAATCCCATAGTACATGTATGATAGTATTAATGTTCCAAAGAGGGTATGTAAAACAGTAGTAGGAAAAAAACTCCTTAACCTATATAAAATTCCAGTATTTCTAAAAATCAAATTACTTAAATAATTAATATGAGATTTCCAAGATAGATTACTATCAATATATAAACCTAGGAACTTAATAGTATCCACTCGTTGTAAATGAATATTGTTTATTAGAATATGTCCGGGGAGTGAATTTATCGTGTTACTAAAGACCATATATTGTGTTTTAACAATATTTAATGACAATTTATTTAAATGAATCCATTTCTGAACAAATTTCATGTCATTATTAACTATATTCAATAAGGCCTCTGGTTCACGATGCGAATAAAACAGGTTCGAATCGTCCGCAAAAAGTATAAAAGATAGTATTTGAGAAGCATTAGGAAAGTCATTCACGTATATAATAAAAAGAAGTGGACCAAGGAGTGACCCCTGGGGTATTCCACAGGAGACAAATCTGTGACTTGACTCGTGTCTATTCACAACAACAAATTGTTTTCTATTTTTTAAATAACTCCTGAAGTAGTCCAACGTGTGCCCACGTATTCCATAATGATTTAACTTATATAATAATATATTATGATCTATTGTATCGAAAGCCTTGGATAGGTCCAACAAATTTCCAACTGTATGTAATTGATCATCAATAGCATTTGCAACCTTATTAATAAATGAAAGCAACGCATGGGTTGTGGAGTGTTTTTCTCTAAAACCAAATTGTGAACTAGATAAAATTTTACAATCATTTAAAAATGTAAGTGTAAGTGAAATTGGCCGATAATTATTTAAATCCTCATGACTTCCTTTTTTAAATATAGGGATGACCTTAGCAATTTTCATTTTGTCTGGTACTTTACCATTTTCGAGAGATAAATTCAAAATATGAATGCGAGGAGAAGCAATTTCACTAACAATATTTTTTTAAAGAAAGTTTGTAATGCCATTTTATCCAGAAGACTTTTTCGTATTTAAATTTGTAATTATATCGTAACCTCTTGTTCATGGATCGGAGTAAAGAATGACGATGAGGAATTTGTATCATGTAAATAAATATTAAACTAACCATCTGTTTGTGGAATATTATTAGCTGCAAGGGTGGGGCCGATGTTTACACAATAGTTATTAAACGTTTCTGAAATTCCATTTGTATCCTGTATCAATTCATCACCACTAACCACTTGAGAAATTGTATCGTTACGCTTTTGAGGATGTAGTACTATATTTCTTACTTTCCAAGTATTTTTAGCATCATTCCTTTATTTTGTTAAATGATTTCCAAAATAACTTGACTCTAGGTTGTTTCTTATATTTGTAATATAATTTATTTTTTCTTATTAATAGATTTTAATAAAGAATGACTTATCCAAGGGTGTCTAGGTATTGTATAATAATTTTATCATAATTAATAATTATCATAATTAGACGTAATTATATCAACGAAGTTACTATAAGCAACATTAATGTCAATAGAGTTAAAGACCACAGACCAATCAGCATTTAATAAGCTATTTCTTAATCTATTAACATTATGTTCGGATAAGTCCCGGAAGCCTAAAAAATCATTTTGGGGTAAATTCATTTTAATGTGGGAATAATACTAAATATCGGAAAATGATCCGAGATGTCTGAGACGAACATACCAGATTTAAGGAGAGAATTATCATTAACAAAAATATTATCTATTAGCGTATGAGATGTATCAGTTACACGCGTCGGTTTCCTTATAAGGGGAAGTAATGAATTAAAAAGCATTATATAAACAATTGTTATTATCATCATAATTCAATAAATCTAAATTAATATCACCCATTATAAAACTTGTTTTTATTTATTAAAGAAGGTGATATCAAAATGTTCTGTATATTTAAACAAAATTATATTAGAATGAGGGTGTCTATAGATTTCACCAATTATTATATTATTACCCGTGGACTCAATTTCAATAAGAATTGTTTCAATATCTTCAGTCATATATTCAATTTCCTTTAGTACTTTATATTTAAGATTATTTGTAACATAAAATCCAACTCCACCTCCCCGTTTAGCAGTTTTATTATTAGTTATAAGAGAAAATCTATCAATACAAAACAAGGAAACAGGGACATTGTTTAACCACGTTTCCGATAATCCAAATATAGCCGATTCAAACTTAAATTCATTTACAAGTCCGGAAACTTATCAAAGTTCTTGCTAAGACTTTTAATATTTAGGTGCAACAGTAGCAATTCATCTTTCGCATTTAAACTTAAATTTGAAATAACCTGATGTTCGGTAAAATAAGCGGAAATATTATTATTTACAAAAGGGTCGTTCGCAGCTCTGGCAAATCGAGATCGATTACCTCTAGAGGATTAATTCAATATCATTCATTGAACATTTAATATAGAATCTATTGTGAGTATTGATGCATGAATGTGTCTTCTATTCGGGTGGATCAGCTTGATGTTTAAGTAAGAAATAAAGAGAGAATTATCGATTAACAATTGGGCACAAGAATATATCAAGAAGACATGGCACCTTGACAGAAATAAAACATAACATACAAAAAAGGAGAGAAAATATGAAATCATTCGGAGAAGCAGACCATAAGTGGTCTTCTGGCCTCCGCCACACTACTGAATGATGAGTGAGAAAAAATTTGAAAATAAGAATGTCTAAGTAATAGCAAAGTATGGTATTAATAATAGCATGTAAGTCATTGCATAATTTGCAAAATTTCATATACTGAATCAAATTAAAATTTCATAAACAGAGTGCATTACTTGGTATCTCTAAACCAAATAATGTATAATATGTTGCATAATATATAACCATTATAACATTGTTAATAATCATAAACTTGTATGGGTGTTCGGTCATTAAATGAAATTCCATAAAATTATGTTTTTTAATCATACATGCAGGGGGACCCCAAGGATAAAACAAAATTGACACTGTATATAATTTGTATGATGGAATGCAAACATTACAAGACACACGAGCTAACCATCCCTCACACGTTTGATATAGACTAGTATGTGTAAATATCAACATGTGTGGTGAGGGTGGGCAAGAGAGCTTGAGAAAAAAGAATAAAACAAGAATGAATGCATCCCGAATGTATGTAAACATTATTAACACCTGACATTGTCGGCTGTAGGGAAGGAGTAATAATAACACATAGTCCCAGCACTTGAATAAGCTTGACCACAATTCAAAGTATTAAGTGACATCAATTACAATGAAGCATGTATGGTTGAATAGAAAAGATCAGGAAACGTCTTCACACACAATACACACTGGAACCTCATTACAAGGAGCACTGATGAATAACAAAACACTCGGTGTGTTAACATGGTAACACTGCCGGTACCAGCCCTTTTGTAATCAATAATTACACACCCAAGTATTCAAAACGAAGTAGTCCAGGGATATCGTTATAAAGTGGGTCCACCGTGTTCTATATATGATCATTAACAATACCAAGTCTCGTGCATTGCGTATCATACAAAAGAAAACATGATAACAATAATAATAGCACCTGTATCTGCTCTTAGGGGCATGCAACATAGGGCGCCTGTACAATCGGAAGGCCCGTGCCAAGAGTTTTACTTCACGCGAATGTAAATAAAAGGACGAACATATCATTCAAGCAAAACCACTCGTGCACGCCCAGAACAACAACTAATTTAGGCTAGTCAGATCAGTTGACCGAGTGTACAGTCCTGACAAA
>CP137673.1:27940206-27972560 GCA_037976565.1 Mesocentrotus franciscanus
TTGTCGCCTTTAATTGAAATTTTCACTATGATGACGTCATCAAAACGAAAAGTGAGGTAACTTATCTTGTAGAGAATTGTCTTAGCTACAACATATCAAAATTTGGGAGAAAAAGAGCACAAATGAGCTAGATAGTGCTCGAAGATTAATGTTATGTAGATTCATATGATGTGAACGAAATTTACTTTCCGATAGACATAACACGCAAATTAAGAAAATTCTGACATGTCGCCTTTAATTGAAATTTTCACTATGATGACGTCATCAAACGAAAAGTGAGGTAACTTATCTTGTAGAGAATTGTCTTAGCTACAACATATCAAAATTTGGGAGAAAAAGAGCACAAATAAGCTAGATAGTGCTCGAAGATTAATGTTATGTAGATTCATATGATGTGAACGAAATTCACTTTCATAGACATAACACGCAAATTAAGAAAATTCTGACATGTCGCCTTTAATTGAAATTTTCACTATGATGACGTCATCAAACGAAAAGTGAGGTAACTTATCTTGTAGAGAATTGTCTTAGCTACAACATATCAAAATTTGGGAAAAAAAGAGCACAAATAAGCTAGATGGTGCTCCAAGATTAATGTTATGTAGATTCATATGATGTGAACGAAATTCACTTTCATAGACATAACACGCAAATTAAGAAAATTCTGACATGTCGCCTTTAATTGAAATTTTCACTATGATGACGTCATCAAAACGAAAAGTGAGAGTGACTATCTTGTAGAGAATTGTCTTAGCTACAACATATCAAAATTTGGAAGAAAAAGAGCACAAATAAGCTAGATGGTGCTCAAAGATTAATGTTATGTAGATTCATATGATGTGAACGAAATTCACTTACATAGACATAACACGCACGTTAAGAAAATTCTGACATGTCACCTTTAATTGAAATTTTCACTATGATGACGTCATCAAACCGAAAAGTGAGGTGACCTATCTTGTAGAGAATTGTCTTAGCTACAACATATCAAAATTTGGAAGAAAAAGAGCACAAATAAGCTAGATGGTGCTCAAAGATTAATGTTATGTAGATTCATATGATGTGAACGAAATTCACTTTCATAGACATAACACGCACGTTAAGAAAATTCTGACATGTCACCTTTAATTGAAATTTTCACTATGATGACGTCATCAAAACGAAAAGTGAGGTGACTTATCTTGTAGAGAATTGTCTTAGCTACAACATATCAAAATTTGGAAGAAAAAGAGCTCAAATAAGCTAGATGGTGCTCAAAGATTAATGTTATGTAGATTCATGATGTGAACGAAATTCACTTTCGTAGACATAACACGCACGTTAAGAAAATTCTGACATGTCGCCTTTAATTGAAATTTTCACTTTGATGACGTCATCAAAACGAAAAGTGAGGAACTTATCTTGTAGAGAATTGTCTTAGCTACAACATATCTAAATTTGGAAGAAAAACAATCAATATTTACAGAGATACAATCAATTTTCCATAAATATGCGGACGTCATAATATGCAAATTCGTATTTTGAGTTCCAAGGCCTTTATGATGACGTCACGATATTTGTACTGGCAAAATGAGACATGAAATCATATCTCCAATTCATACTCTATCCAAATATGAAAAAATTGAGAGGAATTCAGGCATTCTGACGAGCTATGGCGGATTTTATATAGACATGTTTTTACCACTTTTTACATTATATTGCCCATTGACGCGCGCACGAATTTAAAAGTTTGACGCACGCGTAGGGCATTATAGAAGGTCGAGAATGACTGGAAATAGTTGAAAATTGTCAAAAATAGTGTCAGGAATACAAACCATGCGAAAAACGGCGTGTTTACGATGTGTACGTGCTGCGCGCGCGTAACGCGCGCGGACGCGCACGGACGGAAATTTTGAAATGCTTAAAATGACCTGATTCGTACTTTCGTTTAATAGTTAAGTGATTTTGAGCATTTTAAAATTGACGCGCGCGTACGCGCGCGTCATGACCTTTATGTGACCTTTGATGACATGACCTGTTGACCCTTGAGGTAAAGTATATGTGATATGAATATAAATAACCTTTGATGACGCATCATGAAGATATGATTGATAATGTGATTTCACAAAATGGCGCCTGGATGACGTCACGATGACCTGATGACCTTGAAAAAATGGTGGCACTTGAATTTGATAAGCCTGATGACTGACAAAAATTTGATGAAAATTGATGGAGCCGAATTTGAGCAATCACGCTCACAAGAAAGTGGTGGGAAAATAAAAATAAACAAGTGCGTTACCGATATAAAAAACATTTCCCATAGCGATTACACGTGAACGGAAAATGGAATTCTCAAATCCCACTTTGCAAGTGAAATATGAGCATGATCCCGGCATCTGATCGAAAAATAAAGGGCACACTTGTGATAGCTTATTGTCTCAGCTACAACATACTCAAAGCTCAGCGAAAACAAAACTAAAACGACGGAGATATTGCTCGCGAAAGACGGGAATGTAGAATCCAGTTTTGAGAAAAAGTCATGTCCCATAGAGAATACACGCAAAATGTGAAAAATTGACATGCCTCCTTTAATCGCAAAAATACGCCATGATGCCTTTGTCAAAATGAAAATTCGTGTTGACTGCATTTGTAGAGAATTGTCTCAGCTAGAACATATCAAAATTTGGAAGAAAATCGACAATATTACAGAATATTATCAAATGAATACAAAAATTATGATGTCATATTTGCAAAATCAAATTTTGAGTTCATAGGCAAATATGACGACGTCAGAACATACGATTGGACAAATGAGACATGAAATCACATAAACATTTCATGGGCTTCCAAAAATGTTAAAAATTTGGGGTATTTAGGCATTCTGACGAGCTATGGCGGATTTTATATAGACATGTTTTTACCACTTTTACATTATATTGCCCATTGACGCGCGCACGAATTTTAAAGTTTGACGCACGCGCGTGGCATTATGGAAGGTCGAGAATGACTGGAAATAGTTGGAAATTGTCAAAAATAGTGTCAGAAATAAAAACCATGCGAAAAAGGCGTTTTTACGATGTGTACGCGATGCGCGCGCGCATAACGCGCGCGCGGACGCGCACGGACGGAAATTTTGAAATGCTTAAAATGACCTGATTCGTACTCTCAATTAATAGTTAAGTGATTTTGCATTTTAAAATTTTGACGCGCGTACGCGCGCGTCATGACCTTTATGTGATTTTTGACGACATGACCTGTTGACCCTTGACCTGAATTATATGTGATATGAATATGAATGACCTTTGATGACGCATCATGAAGATATGATTGATCATGTGATTTCACAAAATGGCGCCTGGATGACGTCACGATGACCTGATGACCTTGAAAATGTTCCTGTCACGTCTTATGACAATGACCCATGACTGTGCCAAAATTGAAAGAAATTGACAAAACCGATCTTGAGTTATCGTCGGAACAAAAAGTGGAGGAAATAAAAATAAATAATAACTAGAAATGTAATTCGTCATGAGGACGAATTAGGTGGTCTGTTATGTAATCTGAATAACTGATCTTGTAGAAAATTGTCTTAGCTACAACATATCAAAATTTGGAAGAAAATCGATCCATATTTACAGAGATACAATCAATTTTCCATAAATATGCTGACGTCATAATATGCAAATTCGTATTTTGAGTTCCAAGGCCAAAGGGCAAAGGGCAGAGCTATAGAAAATTAAGGAACATTACAAGACATAATAGAAGGAGAACGAGAACCAGAGGCGGGAGAGGTAGAGGGTGAGAGAGAAGAAAAAGAGAAGGGCAGAGGCAGAGGGAGACAGAGCAAGAGAATAAGAGGGAGGCAAGGCAAGAGGTCGAGGTAGAGGGAGGCAGAGAGAGAGGAGAGGGTAAAAGAGTAGAGAGAGATATATATGCAGAGACAGAGCAAGAGAAGGAGAGGGGCAAAATAAGAGAGGAGAAGGGAAACAGAGCAAGAGAGAGGAGAAAGAGAGAGATGCAATGGAGAACGATGCATTCAATATATCCAGCATAAATAGAATTTAATATAGAGAAAGAGAGAAGTATAGACAAGTAAACAATTCTATGTCCACGGGAGAGACGTAAACATGCATATACCTTGGGCTGAATAACTGGAAAAGTAAAAACGTCTGGGAAGGAGACTAGCAAGGTGATTTGATATTGTAGCAGAGTTGGGAGATAAACCCTATATTAGGTTTAATACCAGATTTCCCATAGGGTTGTACTCAAACGATTGACATTCTTCTCCCATAGATATAACACGCAAAATTAGGCATTTTATTACATTGTTTGTGATTGTATATGATAATATGTTATAATAGTCGAAGAAGATCATAAAATCAAATTTAAAACGACGGCAAAAAAAAAAAAAAAATGACCCACCAGGAATCGAACTTGGGTCGCCGGAATGGGAGGCAAGTGCTATGACCACTATACCAAAATAATCCACATAGACATTACACGTGAACGGAAAATGGAATTCTCAAATCCCACTTTGCAAGTGAAATATGAGCATGATCCCGGCATCTGATCGAAAAATAAAGGGCACACTTGTGATAGCTTATTGTCTCAGCTACAACATACTCAAAGCTCAGCGAAAACAAAACTAAAACGACGGAGATATTGCTCGCGAAAGACGGAATGTAGAATCCAGTTTTGAGAAAAAGTCATGTCCCATAGAGAATACACGCAAAATGTGAAAAATTGACATGCCTCCTTTAATCGCAAAAATACGCCATGATGCCTTTGTCAAAATGAAAAATCGTGGTGACTGCATTTGTAGAGAATTGTCTCAGCTAGAACATATCAAAATTTGGAAGAAAATCGACAATATTACAGCAATATTATCAAATGAATACAAAAATTATGATGTCATATTTTCAAAATCAAATTTTCGAGTTCATATGCAAATATGACGACGTCAGAACATACGATTGGACAAAATTATACATGAAATCACATAAACATTTCATGGGCTTCCAGAAAATGTTAAAAATTTGGGGTATTTAGGCATTCTGACGAGCTATGGCGGATTTTATATAGACATGTTTTTACCACTTTTTACATTATATTGCCCATTGACGCGCGCACGAATTTTAAAGTTTGACGCACGCGTGTGGCATTATGGAAGGTCGAGAATGACTGGAAATAGTTGGAAATTGTCAAAAATAGTGTCAGAATACAAACCATGCGAAAAACGGCGTTTTACGATGTGTACGCTGCGCGCGCGCATAACGCGCGCGCGGACGCGCACGGACGGAAATTTTGAAATGCTTAAAATGACCTGATTCGTACTCTCGTTTAATAGTTAAGTGATTTTGAGCATTTTAAAATTTTGACGCGCGCGTACGCGCGTCATGACCTTTATGTGACCTTTGACGACATGACCTGTTGACCCTTGACCTGAAGTATATGTGATATGAATATGAATGACCTTTGATGACGCATCATGAAGATATGATTGATCATGTGATTTCACAAAATGGCGCCTGGATGACGTCACGATGACCTGATGACCTTGAAAATGTTCCTGTCACGTCTTATGACAATGACCCATGACTGTCCAAAAATTGAAAGAAATTGACAAAACCGATCTTGAGTTATCCTCGGAACAAAAAAGTGGAGGAAATAAAAATAAATAATAACTAGACATTTAATTCGTCATGGGGACGAATTAGGTGGTCTGTCTTCAATTCTTATGAGCAGTGAAAGGTCATAAAGAAAAAAATGTGAAGAAATTTTTTTTTGGAGACGCCCGGACTCGAACCAGGGATCTCGAGGTCGGGAATCAAGTGTGTTACCGATATATCAAAACATTTCCCATAGCGTTTACATGTGAACGGAAATGGAATTCTCAAATCCCACTTTGCAAGTGAAATATGAGCATGATCCCGATATCTGATCGAAAAATAAAGGGCACACTTGTGATAGCTTATTGTCTCAGCTACAACATACTCAAAGCTCAGCGAAAACGAAGCTAAAACGACGGAGATATTGCTCGCGAAAGACGGGAATGTAGAATCCAGTTTTGACAAAAGTCATGTCCCATAGAGATTACACGCAAAATGTGAAAAATTGACATGCCTCCTTTAATCGCAAAAATACGCCATGATGCTTTTGTCAAAATGAAAAATCGTGATGACTGCATTGGTAGAAAATTGTCTCAGCTACAACATATCAAAATTTGGAAGAAAATCGACAACCTATTACAGCAATATTGTCAAATGAATACAAAAATTATGATGTCATATTTTCAAAATCAAATTTTCGAGTTCATATGCAAATATGACGACGTCAGAACATACGATTGGACAAAATTATACATGAAATCACATAAACATTTCATGGGCTTCCAGAATATGTTAAAAATTTGGGGGTATTTAGGCATTCTTACGAGCTATGGCGGATTTTATATAGACATGTTTTTACCAATTTTTACATTATATTGCCCATTGACGCGCGCACGATTTTTAAAGTTTGACGCACGCGTGTGGCATTATGGAAGGTCAAGAATGACTGGAAATAGTTGGAAATTGTCAAAAATAGTGTCAGGAATAAAAACCATGCGAAAAAACGGCGTTTTACGATGTGTACGAGCTACGCGCGCGCATAACGCGCGCACGGACGCGCACGGACGGAAATTTTGAAATGCTTAAAATGACCTGATTCGTACTCTCGTTTAATAGTTAAGTGATTTTGAGCATTTAAAATTTTGACGCGTACGCGCGTCATGACCTTTATGTGACCTTTGAAAACATGACCTGTTGACCCTTGACCTGAAGTATATGTGATATGAATATGAATGACCTTTGATGACGCATCATGAAGATATGATTGATCATGTGATTTCACAAAATGGCGCCTGGATGACGTCACGATGACCTGATGACCTTGAAAATGTTATTGTCACGTCTTATGACAATGACCCATGACTGTGCCAAAATTGAAAGAAATTGACTGTACCGATCTTGAGTTATCGTCGGAACAAAAAATTGGAGGAAATAAATAAAAATAAATAATAATAATAATAAAGAAGAAAGAAAATTCTGACAAAACTAATAGGTGATCTGTCGTTGACAGACCACCTAATAATAATAAAAAAGAAAATTCTGACGAAATTAATAGGTGATCTGTCGATTACGACAGACCACCTAAAAAAGAAAATTCTGACGAAATTAATAGGTGATCTGTCGATTACGACAGACCACCTAATAAACTAGAAATGTAATTCGTCATGAGGACGAATTAGGTGGTCTGTTATGTAATCTGAATAACTGATCTTGTAGAAAATTGTCTTAGCTACAACATATCAAAATTTGGAAGAAAATCGATCCATATTTACAGAGATACAATCAATTTTCCATAAATATGCTGACGTCATAATATGCAAATTCGTATTTTGAGTTCCAAGGCCAAAGGGCAAAGGGCAGAGCTATAGAAAATTAAGGAACATTACAAGACATAATAGAAGGAGAACGAGAACCAGAGCAGGCGGGAGAGGTAGAGGGTGAGAGAGAAGAAAAGAGAAGGGCAGAGGCAGAGGGAGACAGAGCAAGAGAATAAGAGGGAGGCAAGGCAAGAGGTCGAGGTAGAGGGAGGCAGAGAGAGAGGGAGAGGGTAAAAGAGTAGAGAGAGATATATATGCAGAGACAGAGAGGAGAAGGGAAACAGAGCAAGAGAGAGGAGAAGAGAGAGATGCAATGGAGAACGATGCATTCAATATATCCAGCATAAATAGAATTTAATATAGAGAAAGAGAGAAGTATAGACAAGTAAACAATTCTATGTCCACGGGAGAGACGTAAACATGCATATACCTTGGGCTGAATAACTGGAAAAAGTAAAAACGTCTGGGAAGGAGACTAGCAAGGTGATTTGATATTGTAGCAGAGTTGGGAGATACACCCTATATTAGGTTTAATACCAGATTTCCCATAGGGTTGTACTCAAACGATTGACATTCTTCTCCCATAGATATAACACGCAAAATTAGGCATTTTATTACATTGTTTGTGATTGTATATGATAATATGTTATAATAGTCGAAGAAGATCATAAAATCAAATTTAAAACGACGGCAAAAAAAAAAAAAAAAATGACCCACCAGGAATCGAACTTGGGTCGCCGGAATGGGAGGCAAGTGCTATGACCACTATACCAAAATAATCCACATAGACATTACACGTGAACGGAAAATGGAATTCTCAAATCCCACTTTGCAAGTGAAATATGAGCATGATCCCGGCATCTGATCGAAAAATAAAGGGCACACTTGTGATAGCTTATTGTCTCAGCTACAACATACTCAAAGCTCAGCAAAACAAAACTAAAACGACGGAGATATTGCTCGCGAAAGACGGAATGTAGAATCCAGTTTTGAGAAAAAGTCATGTCCCATAGAGAATACACGCAAAATGTGAAAAATTGACATGCCTCCTTTAATCGCAAAAATACGCCATGATGCCTTTGTCAAAATGAAAAATCGTGATGACTGCATTTGTAGAAAATTGTCTCAGCTAGAACATATCAAAATTTGGAAGAAAATCGATCAATATTTACAGAGATACAATCAATTTTCCAAAAATATGCTGACGTCATAATATGCAAATTGAAATTTTGAGTTCGGAGGCCATTATGATGACGTCATGAGTTAATTGAGGGTCAAATGAGACATGAAATCATATCTCCGACTCATAATCTATCCAAATATGAAAAAAATTGGGAGTTCCCATCCATTCTGAAGAGTTACAATGAATTTTGTATAGGCATGTTTTTGCCCATATATGCTATGTATTACAAGAGCTCGCGCGCACGGACATTTATCTTGAATGGACGCTCATCTTGTTATTAATGGTCAATAAGAGATAAACATGGTATCAAATTGTTTGAAAAAATATGGGAAATATCATGAAAGAAAAAAATGGCGATTTTATGTTGTGTAATGGTGTTACGCGCGAAAACGCGCGCGCATGTGCGTGTGCGCGTTTTTGCGAAATGCTTAAAATGGCCTGAAACGTATCCAAAATGAATTTGAGACGATTTGGAGCATTTTGAAATTTTGCGCGCGCGCTGACGCGCGGACGTACGCATGCGCGCGTTTTTTGACCTGAAATTGACCGGACGGATATTGACCTTGATCATGATAAATATGAATGAGAAATGACTTTCCGTTATGAAGATATGATCATGAGTTGAAAGTACCAAAAAAAAACACAAAATGGCGCCTGGATGACGTCATGAAGACTTGATGACCTTGAAAATGTTCCTGTCACGTCTCATGACAATGACCTATGACTGTGCCAAAATTGAAAGAAATTGACAAAACCGATCTTGAGTTATCCTCGGAACAAAAAAGGGGGTAGAAATAAATAAAAATAAAGAATAAATAAATAAAGAAAGAAAATTCTGACAAAAACAATAGGTGATCTGTCGATGCCGACAGACCACCTAATAATAAAAAAGAAAATTCTGACGAAAACAATAGGTGATCTGTCGATACCGACAGACCACCTAAAAAGAAAATTCTGACGAAATTAATAGGTGATCTGTCGATTACGACAGACCACCTAAAAAGAAAATTCTGACGAAAACAATAGGTGATCTGTCGATACCGACAGACCACCTAATAAAGAAGAAAGAAAATTCTGACGAAATTAATAGGTGATCTGTCGATACCGACAGACCACCTAATAAATAATAAACTAGACATTTAATTCGTCATGGTGACGAATTAGGTGGTCTGTCTTCAATTCTTATGATCAGTGAAAGGTCATGAAGAAAAAAAAGTGAAGAATTTTTTTTGGGAGACGCCCGGACTCGAACCAGGGATCTCGACGTCGGGAATCAAGTGTGTTACCGATATATCAAAACATTTCCCATAGCATTACATGTGAACGGAAAATGGAATTCTCAAATCCCACTTTGCAAGTGAAATATGAGCATGATCCCGGCATCTGATCGAAAAATAAAGGACACACTTGTGATAGCTTATTGTCTCAGCTACAACATACTCAAAGCTCAGCGAAAACAAAACTAAAACGACGGAGATATTGCTCGCGAAAGACGGGAATGTAGAATCCAGTTTTGAAAAAAGTCATGTCCCATAGAGAATACACGCAAAATGTGAAAAATTGACATGCCTCCTTTAATCGCAAAAATACGCCATGATGCCTTTGTCAAAATGAAAAATCGTGGTGACTGCATTTGTAGAGAATTGTCTCAGCTAGAACATATCAAAATTTGGAAGAAAATCGACAATATTTAATATTATCAATGAATACAAAAATTATGACGTCATATATGCAAAATCAAATTTTGAGTTCATAGGCCAATATGATGACGTCAGAACATACGATTGGACAAATGAGACATGAAATCATATAAACATTTCATGGGCTTCCAAAAATGTTAAAAATTTGGGGTATTTAGGCATTCTGACGAGCTATGGCGGATTTTATATAGACATGTTTTTACCACTTTTTACATTATATTGCCCATTGACGCGCGCACGAATTTTAAAGTTTGACGCACGCGTGTGGCATTATGGAAGGTCGAGAATGACTGGAAATAGTTGGAAATTGTCAAAAATAGTGTCAGAAATAAAAACCATGCGAAAAAGGCGTTTTACGATGTGTACGCGCTGCGCGCGCGCATAACGCGCGCGCGGACGCGCACGGACGGAAATTTTGAAATGCTTAAAATGACCTGATTCGTACTCTCAATTAATAGTTAAGTGATTTTGAGCATTTTAAAATTTTGACGCGCGTACGCGCGTCATGACCTTTATGTGACCTTTGACGACATGACCTGTTGACCCTTGACCTGAAGTATATGTGATATGAATATGAATGACCTTTGATGACGCATCATGAAGATATGATTGATCATGTGATTTCACAAAATGGCGCCTGGATGACGTCACGATGACCTGATGACCTTGAAAATGTTCCTGTCACGTCTTATGACAATGACCCATGACTGTGCCAAAATTGAAAGAAATTGACTGTACCGATCTTGAGTTATCGTCGGAACAAAAAAGTGGAGGAAATAAAAATAAACTAGAAATGTAATTCGTCATGAGGACGAATTAGGTGGTCTGTTATGTAATCTGAATAACTGATCTTGTAGAAAATTGTCTTAGCTACAACATATCAAAATTTGGAAGAAAATCGATCCATATTTACAGAGATACAATCAATTTTCCATAAATATGCTGACGTCATAATATGCAAATTCGTATTTTGAGTTCCAAGGCCAAAGGGCAAAGGGCAGAGCTATAGAAAATTAAGGAACATTACAAGACATAATAGAAGGAGAACGAGAACCAGAGCAGGGAGAGGTAGAGGGTGAGAGAGAAGAAAAAGAGAAGGGCAGAGGCAGAGGGAGACAGAGCAAGAGAATAAGAGGGAGGCAAGGCAAGAGGTCGAGGTAGAGGGAGGCAGAGAGAGGGAGAGAGTGAAAGAGTAGAGAGAGAGAGATGCAGAGACAGAGCAAGAGAAGGATAGGGGCAGAATAAGAGAGGGAAGGGAAACAGAGCAAGAGAGAGAGAGAGAGAGAGAGAGATGCAATGGAGAACGATGCATTTAATATTTCCAGCATAAATAGAATTGAATATTTACTATATTATAGAGAAAGAGAGAAGTATAGACATGTAAACAATTCTATGTCCACGGGAGAGACGTAAACATTGCATATACCTGGGCTGAATAACTGGAAAGTATAAACGTCTGGGAAGGAGACTAACATCATAAAAATGGGATGATTTGATATATTCCAACAGAGTTGGGAGATTAACCCTATAGGTTTAATACACGACAAGGAATCAGATTTCCCATAGGGTTGTACTCAAACGATTGACATTCTTCTCCCATAGATATAACACGCAAAATTAGGCATTTTATTACATTGTTTGTGATTGTATATGATAATATGTTATAATAGTCGAAGAAGATCATAAAATCAAATTTAAAACGACGGCAAAAAAAAAAAAAAAATGACCCACCAGGAATCGAACTTGGGTCGCCGGAATGGGAGGCAAGTGCTATGACCACTATACCAAAATAATCCACATAGACATTACACGTGAACGGAAAATGGAATTCTCAAATCCCACTTTGCAAGTGAAATATGAGCATGATCCCGGCATCTGATCGAAAAATAAAGGGCACACTTGTGATAGCTTATTGTCTCAGCTACAACATACTCAAAGCTCAGCGAAAACAAAACTAAAACGACGGAGATATTGCTCGCGAAAGACGGAATGTAGAATCCAGTTTTGAGAAAAGTCATGTCCCATAGAGAATACACGCAAAATGTGAAAAATTGACATGCCTCCTTTAATCGCAAAAATACGCCATGATGCCTTTGTCAAAATGAAAATCGTGATGACTGCATTTGTAGAGAATTGTCTCAGCTAGAACATATCAAAATTTGGAAGAAAATCGACAATATTTACAGAATATTATCAAATGAATACAAAAATTATGATGTCATATTTTCAAAATCAAATTTTGAGTTCATATGCAAATATGACGACGTCAGAACATACGATTGGACAAAATTAGACATGAAATCACATCTAAATTTCATAATCTTCCAAAAATGTTAAAAATTTGGGGTATTTAGGCATTCTGAAGAGCTATGGCGGATTTTATATAGACATGTTTTTACCACTTTTTACATTATATTGCCCATTGACGCGCGCACGAATTTTAAAGTTTGACGCACGCGTGTGGCATTATGGAAGGTCGAGAATGACTGGAAATAGTTGGAAATTGTCAAAAATAGTGTCAGGAATACAAACCATGCGAAAAAACGGCGTTTTACGATGTGTACGCGCTGCGAGCGCGCATGACGCGCGCGCAGACGCGCACGGACGGAAATTTTGAAATGCTTAAAATGGCCTGAAACGTACTCTCTTTAATAGTTAAGTGATTTTGAGCATTTTAAAATTTTGACGCGCGTACGCGCGCGTCATGACCTTTATGTGATTTTTGACGACATGACCTGTTGACCCTTGACCTGAAGTATATGTGATATGAATATGAATGACCTTTGATGACGCATCATGAAGATATGATTGATCATGTGATTTCACAAAATGGCGCCTGGATGACGTCACGATGACCTGATGACCTTGAAAATGTTCCTGTCACGTCTTATGACAATGACCCATGACTGTGCCAAAATTGAAAGAAATTGACTGTACCGATCTTGAGTTATCGTCGGAACAAAAAAGTGGAGGAAATAAAAATAAATAATAAAAAAGAAAATTCTGACGAAATTAATAGGTGATCTGTCGATTACGACAGACCACCTAATAAATAATAATAATAAAAAAGAAAATTCTGACGAAATTAATAGGTGATCTGTCGATTACGACAGACCACCTAATAATGGTGGCTTCTTATATAGCGCACATGTCCGTCACGTTGTGACGCTCCTGGCGCTGCCCCGATTATTACCCTGGCTTTAGCAAGGCAGCCACTGCGACGCTCTAGCATTTCAGGGAATTAATTCCTGCCAGGTACCCATTTACATCACCTGGGTTGAGTGTGGCAAATGTAGATCAATGTCTTGCCAAAGGACATTAGTAATTGTGAATAATAGTAATCAATAACATGAAAGAAAGATTCTGTAAATGTTACAGATAGCTTTCATTTCTACTTTGCTGTTGCTTACAGTGAGATGAAATTAAAATGTATATGTCACACCTAGAAAAAGATAGAATCCATAGTGATGGTTGTGCATTATGTTTTGAAACCAAATAATGCTATGCGGTTGGAAGAAGGTTAGCAAAGAGGAAGATTTCCAAACAGTAGTTTGTTTTGTTTGATTATGGTTTCACGGCTGTATAATTATTCAATGAACTTCTAATGTCTTTCTGTAAAGAACATTGGAAATTTAAATACCGAAAATACACTCCAAATAAATACAACCTATCGATAGAGGGAGTTTTGGTTAATGCTCATCAATGTACTCTGACTCTCGACATTATGTCCGGGAGATTGTTTATATCACATAGTTAGGCAAACGGTTCAAATCTAAATATTGTATAACCGTCAAAGGATTGGGTTTTAATCCTTTCCACTTAATCCACTATTGTACACAAATAATATGATTCGAATTTCACTAATAGCCACCCCCCCCCCCAAGAATAAAAAAGGATATAAAAATACCCCTAAAAATGAATCTTTCACTGAACTGCAAACCGTCCAAATGAAACCATTATTTCTCAGCATTGGTAACAAATAGAAACGAAACGAGGTGAGAAAGAATGAACGCCATGGCGACCAGCAGTGCAATGAATCGTGCACGACACACACATATTATCATTATCAATTCAGTGAGCCATGGCATGAACACCTTTATTAGTGTAATTGTTAAAAACCGAATTTAATTCTACTATGAATAGGATAAGTAGGTGATCATAAACTGATGAATGCAGTGTTGAGAAAGTGCAAGCAAATAATAATGTAGGCATAGTGATGTGAATCAATTATTCAAAAACAATATCCGCCACTATAACAAGGCCAATATGTAAGGCTAAAATGCAAACATTAAAACAAAGAGGGAAACAAAGCTAAAGAAAATGGCCTCTATAGTTGACGACATCACTATATCATTAAAAAAAAATCAACATGACAATAATGCCTAGGTCACATTTGCCGCGGCGGCCGTTCGGTCTAAAATACCTACGGCCAATAGCAATTATAGGGCCGCCGCAGCATTCCCACGGTCACATGCGGTAGCGGTCACATATGTTTAATAGGGTAGCCGCACGGCGTATTTTCAATTGGTGGATACAGAAAATCTGCGGCTGCCGTACGGCCTTTGAAGTGATGACGCACGGCCGCCTTAGGGGGCCCCTGCGGCGGCCGAAGGTTTTTGACAAATACCAAGGCGCCCGCAAGGCCAACGTACGGGCGCCGTAGGGCTGCCTTAAAGGTACTATGTCCCATTTGCAGGCCAAAAAAATGAAAAGGTTAAATTCCAACGGCATTTGAAAGACAATACTAATTTAGAACTTCCCTAAAAAAAGGGCTTGAAAATGTCTTTAAGTGGGAAAATAACGACTATTAGTTGTCGAATCGACTTAGGAGCTATAGAGCCAGTAAGTAATAGTCTGATTTTCAGACCATTGTACCGAATGGTCGTACGTTTTATGCTGCGCAAAGATTCAATCAGTTTAATTTTGGCCATTACAAGAAGTGGGTTATTGATGTAGACAAATGCTCATGTACCCTTTACAGCTCATTTTATGTATGTTATTACCAAAGATGAAAAAAGCCAGTCAGTCACTCAATAGTGTCTGACAGTGAAGTCTAGCAAGTAAACAGGTTTCCTTGCATAATTTGAATATTAGGACACTGCTAACGTTTAAATTTCACAGATAGGACATACATGACATATTCATAATTCCTGCAAAGTTCTACAGAATTTGATGTTGGCTGCAAAGGGACATAGTATCTTTAAGGCTGACCTAGGGCGCCCGTGGAATTCCTGCGGCCACCGCAAACCTGCCCAAATGAAACCATTATTTCTCAGCATTGGTAACGAGATGAGAAAGAATGAACGCCATGGCGACCAGAAGTGCAATGACTCGTGCACAACACACACATTTTTCCATTATCCATTAAGTGAGCCATGGCATGAACACTTTTATTAGTGTAATTGTTGAAAAACGAATTTAATTCTACAATGATTAGGATAAGTAGGTGATCATAAACTGATGAATGCAGTGTTGAGAAAGTGCAAGCAAATAATAATGTAGGCATAGTGATGTGAATCAATTATTCAAAAACAATTTAATTCTACAATGATTAGGATAAGTAGGTGATCGTAAATTGATGAACGCACAGTGTTGAGAAAGTTCAAGCAAATAATAATAGGCATAGTGATGTGAATCAATCATTCAAAAACAAATTCCGCCATTCGAGGCCAATGTGCAATGCTAAAATGCAACAACAACAAAATATTACAAAAAGTAGAAAAGCATTGGTAATAAATAGAAACGAGATGAGAACGAATGAACGCCATGGCGACCAGGAGTGCAATAAATCGTGCATGACATACATGTTATCCATTTAGTGAGTCATGGCATGAACACCTTTATTAGTATAATTTCTGAAAACCGAATTTAATTCTACTATGATTAGGATGAATAGGTGATCATAAACTGATGAATGCAGTGTTGAGAAAGTGCAAGCAAATAATAATGTAGGCATGCAGCCTTTTCACACACGGTTAAAATTCATCGTATCTAGAGCTGATTAGTTTAAAGCTGTTTAACTAAACCGCTTTAAAATAAATTTTCCCTGTGTGAACGTCGTTTATACGATGTTCGGACAGATACGAAGTCGCGATCTATACGCCGGTCAAAGCGGGCTGCAAATACGAAGTCTGTATTTAGAGAGCAAGACATTTTGAAATTAAGAAAGTTATGAGTGTTTTAAATATGAGATCACTACAGCTGTGCGAATCTCAAATCGGCAATTTTGTCAGTGGATTGTGACTCTTTGATTGTGACGTAGTGACGGATTACTCTCCCGTTTGTCGCGTAGAAAAAATATCTCTCATTTCTGTTTTTCTTCCAAGTGCCTTCACCCTCGGGGCACTACTCAAAATATATCATGGAGAGTACATTATTACAGGTCCTCTAAAAAGAACAGACCATCCCGAGGCATACATTTATGAAAAGTTGAAATTTTAGTCCTTTTGTGTATTAGAGCAAATGGGAAAGTTGTACGACACTACATCACATAGACATTATCAATTCAGCCAATTTGAAGAGCCCATACCTATAGTATTGGCAACTTTCAAAAATTCGTAACTTTCTAATTTTTTGTCTGATTTCATTCAAACTTTCATCAGTATGCTTCTCTGATCTTTCCGCTCTATTCTAGACAAGTTTGCTATCAAGGTTGGATTTCCTTGAACTGGGCGGGCACTGCTCTTTAAACGCTCAGTACGGCCATTGCGCATTTACGAGCAGTGACAGAGCAGTGAATCTCGAACGACCGCACCGAAATTTTCTCTGTGTGAATGATATTGTATCTAAAGCTGATTATTTTAAAGCTCTTTAAACTAATCAGCTTTAAATAATTTTACCCGTGTGTGAAAAGGCTGATAGTGATGTGGATCAATTATTCAAAAACAATTTCCGCCATTCGAGGCCAATGTGCAATGCTAAAATGCAACAACAACAACATAAGATTTAAAAAAGCAGAAAGAAGATGGCCTCCATAGTTGACGACGCCACTATATCACTTAACAGAAAAATTAATATGGCAATGATGACGCTCGATTCAAGTGCAAGCTAATACTTACATCAAATATCACATTTCGTACTTATGAATAGACATGCAATTGAACTGAGAAAAAAAAAAAGAAGAAAATGGCTTCCAAAAAGAGGAAGACCCACGAGAAGAAGAAGGCCAAGAGAATTAAAAAAGAGAAAAGGTTAAATAAAATAAGACGAGATAATGAATGATAATTATATAGATGAAGAATAAAAGACCAAGGGTGAAGGTGGGAGAGCATGAAGATGGTAGGGAGATGATGAGAGTGAATTCGAAGGAGGGAGGAAGGGATTCGTTCAAGAGGGAAACGGAGACAGACATACAGAGAGAGGGAGAGAGACAGAAAGAAAGAGAGAAGGCAGATAGAAAGAGGGACAGATAGACAGAGACAATGAGACAGAGAGAGAAAGAGAGAGGGGGAGAGAGAACCAGAGAGATAAGATATAGATGCCGTGAGGGATGTTGATAGGTGTATCCTGAATAAATACAGTACATTGAAATATCATGGTAGGCCTAACATTTTGAATTTCACCTCCTGTAAGGGTCTTTTAATCAAGTTAGAGTATCATATAAATAATTCATGTTTGCGAGTGCATTATTTCGTGAATATTCATTGCACACACATTGAGTCGCAATGGACGAGACTTGTCGAGTTCATGAGAGATTTCAAAAATCAATTTTGGAGGAAAATTTTAGAAGTGAAACTTGCTCAGTCCGATAATAATACCAAGGTTAACCGGTTAGCATTAACATTACTGTATTAATTTTGTCAATCCTATATATTTCAGGCATTAACAATTATTTCCTTCACACTTCTTGTACATATAGGTGTATTGAAAATAAAGAATATCTACTTATTCTGATAGATTTTAATCTGAAATATAAAAATATGCTTCTAGCAACTTACTTTTAGGTATATTTTGATTTTAAAAATCAACGTGGGATTCGTTTTCCTGCATCATGAAGAGTGCAAAATATAAAATCAATAAAAATGTGAGGCTTATAATATTAAAGCGCATACTATGTTGCCATCTCTATGATATAATTGTATAATTATATTTTATAATTACTTAAATGATTATAGATCAAGACAATTAAAAAAATAATTTATACTAACACAAACGTAATTAGACCAGCGCAGAACATATGACAATGCATACATATTATAAACACAATGCTTAATTGAAAAAAATAGGTTAAAACTTGAGATTTAAAGCCGCACTGCACTACTTGTAGCTACTTGCTCCCTCTATATAGAAAACAATTAATGCCTAAGCGGTGCCTGTTGTTCCCATGATCCTCTTTTTCTTATGTTAATTGAGAGCTGAGTTGATGAGATAACCACCCGTCAGTGACCACCTGGGAGGTCTCATCCCTCCTGGCCAAACTAGTGCAGACCGGCTTTAAGGAAAAAGTATAACGTGATAAAATAGTACAGTAATAAATTAAATAATGTTAACTTGAAATCAGTTACAAAAGGGAGGAGAAGATGTACTTTTTTAGAGCTTAAAATCGTTGCTGGAGGGTGCATCTCGGAGCTGGAGATAAAATACATTCCATAATGAAGGTGCTAGGTTGCTGAAGGCACGTTCCTCCAAGTATCTGGTACTGACTCTGGGAGTTTGGAGGAGATTTAAAGCGGCGGACTTTAGATTCCTAACTGGGATATATAATTTGATGATCCGATATAAGTACGAAGGGGCAGTACCGTTAAGAACCTGTTACTGTATTTGAAATGGTCGATGATAGTACAGATGATAGGATATGCTAGAGTATTTTCGTAGTGATAATACAGGCCTTTATGTGCTCAGTATATCGGTCAAAAATCCATTCCATTTAGAAATATGACTTTTGGAATATAAATATTACCATTTTATTGAAAAACGTTTTCCTTTACTTTTATTCCTACTTTGCTGTTGGTTGCTGTGAAATTAAATAATACTGTATGTGTTACACCAGAAATAGATAATCCATTGTAATGGTTGTGCATTATGTTTTCAAACCAAATATTGCTATGCGGTTGGAAGAAGGTTAGCAAAGAGGAACGATTTCCAAACAAAAGTTTGTTCTGTATGTTTATGGGTTTATGGCTGTATAATATATTTGATGAACTTCTAATGTCTTCCTGTAAAGAACATTGGAAATGTAAATACCGAAAATACACTTTAAAGAAATACAACCTAGCGATAGAAGAAGTTTGGTAAATGCTCATCAATGTACTCTGATTATCGATATTATGTCCGGGGGATTTATTATTCTCTTACATATTTAGGCAAACAGTGCAAAACTTAATATTGTATAACCATCAAAGTATTGGGTTTTTAATCCTTTCCACTGAATCCATTATCGTTCACAAATAAAATGATTCAATTCTACTAATAGCTACCGCCCCAAGACAAAAACAGGACATAAAATACCCCTAAAAAAAATCTTCACTAAACCAGCACCCTGCCAAAATTAAACCATTATTTCTCCACATTGGTAACAAATAGAAACGAGATGAGAAAGAATGAACGCCATGCCGACCAGAAGTGCAATGAATCGTGAAGGACATATTAATTATAACATCATCATTATCTGTTCAATAAGCCATGTCATGAGCACCTCGATTAGTTTAATTGAATTTATTTCTACTATGATTAGGATAAGTCATAAACTGAGGAATGCAGTGTTGAGAAACCGCAAAAAAAATAATGTAGGCATAGTGATGTGTATTAATTATTAAAAAACAATATCCGCCACTCAAGGCCAATATGTAATGCTAAAATGCAAACATAAAAAATAGGAAACAAATCGAAAGAAAATGGCCTCTATCGTTAACGACGTCACTATATCATTTTTTTTTTAATGAACATGACAATAATCAAGCTCGATTCAAGTGCAAGCTAATACTTATATCAAATATCTTATTTTATCTTTATGAACTGAGAAGAAGAAGAAATGGCCAATAGGAGGAAGACCCACAAGAAGAAAAAGAAGAAAAGGAAGAAGAAAAAGAAAAAGAAAAAAAAAGAAGAAGAAAAAGAAGAAGAAGACAAGAGTATTAAAAAAGAGAAAAGGACAAGATAATGAATAATATATAGATGAATAATATAAGACCAAGGGATGAAGGGATAAAGATGGGAGGGAGATGACGAGAGGGAGTTCAAAGGAGGGAGGAAGGGATTCGTAGGCCGAAGAGCAAGAGAGACACGGAGACAGGCATACCGAGAGAGGGGAGAGACAGAAAGAAAGAGAGAAGGCAGATAGAAAGAGGGACAGATAGACAGAGAAAATGAGGCAGTGAGAGAAAGAGAGAGGGGATAGAGAACCAGAGAGACTAGATATGGATGCCGTGAGGGGTGTTGATAGGTGTATCCTGAATAGAGAAGGAACATAGAAATATGCTGGCAGGCCTAACATTTTTAATTTCGTAGTGATAATACAGGTCATTATGTGCTCAGCATCGGTCAAAACTCCATTCCATTTACAAATATGACTTTTGGAATTTGAATATTATCGTTTTGTTGCAAAACATTCAAGATTACTATCATTCCTATTTTGCTGTTGGTTGCTGTGAAATTGAATTCAACTGTATGTGTTACACCTAAAAAGAGAGAATCCAATTTAAAAATTAGACATATTATTATGTTTTGAAACCAAATAAGATATCCGGTCGGAAGGACATAAGCTAAGAGGTACTAATTCCAAACAGTAGTTTTTTTGTATGTATATGCCTTCATGGCTGCATGATATATTCGATGAACTTTTAATGCCTTTCTGTAAAGAATATTGGAAACTTAGATACCGA
The DNA here is from genome assembly GCA_037976565.1 of Mesocentrotus franciscanus. Taxonomy (NCBI): domain Eukaryota; kingdom Metazoa; phylum Echinodermata; class Echinoidea; order Camarodonta; family Strongylocentrotidae; genus Mesocentrotus; species Mesocentrotus franciscanus. The sequence continues at coordinate 27,961,315 of CP137673.1, forward strand.
AAATACACTCTAAATAAATACAAACTAGCGATAGAGGGAGTTTGGTTAATGCTCAACAACAAATACTCTGACTATCGACATTATGTCCTGGAGATTTATTCTATCACATATTTAGGCGAACAGTTCAATCTTGGGGTTTTAATCCTTTCCACTTAATCCATTCTCTTACACAAATAATATGAATCAATTTGTATTTATAGCCCTAAATACCCCTAAAAATGAACTTTTCACTGAACTGCAAACCTGCCGAAATGAAACCATTATTTCACAGCATTGGTAACAAATAGAAACGAGATGAGAAAGAATGAACGCCATGGCCACGAGAAGTGCAGTGAATCGTGCACGACATACACGTATTATCATTATCCAATCAATGAGCCATGGCATGAAAACCTTTATTAGTATAATAAATAATTGTTTTGTTGAAAACCGAATTTAATCATATTACGATAAGAATAAGAAGGTGATCATAAACTGATGAGTGCAGTGTTGAGAAAGCGCAGGCAAATAATAATGTAGGCATAGTGATGTGGATCAATTATTAAAAACAATTTCCTCCATTCGAGGCCAATGTGAAATGTTAAAATGCAATAACAACACAAGATTAAAAATAGTAGAAATAAAATGGCCTTCGTAGTTGACGACGCCATTATATCATTTAACAAAAAAATTAGCATGGCAATAATGAAGCTCGATTCAAGTGCAAGCTAGAACTTACATCAAATAACACATTTTTTATTTATGAATATACTGTACATGCAATTGAACTGAGAAATAAGAAAGAAAGAAGAAAATGGCCTCCAATAAGAGGAAGACTCACGAGAAGAAAAAGACCAAGCGTATTAAAAAAGAGAAAAGGTTAAATAAAATACACTTCTTGTACCTAGGTGTATTGACAATATAGCAGCTTACTTTTAAGTATAGTATTCTTAAAAGTAAGCTGCTAGATGCATATTTTTATTTTCAGAGTAAAATCTATCAGAATAAGTAAATATTCCTTATTGTGATGCAGGAAAACGAATCCCACGTTGATTTTAATAATATTTTTAAAAAAATCAACCTGGGATTCGATTATTTTAATTTAAAAAAAATCAACGTGGGATTCGTTTCCTGCATCATAAAGAGTTCAAAATATAAAATCAATAAATATATGAGGCTTATATAGCGCATACCATGTTGCCATCTCTATAATATAATTATAAAACTATATAATTATATTTTATAATTACTTAAATGATTATAGATCAAGAAAAGAAGAACAAAAATCATTTAATATGACAATGGAATACTAGCGCAAACGTAATTAGACCAGTAAAGAAAATATGACAATGCATACATATTCTAAACACAATGCTTAATTGAAAAAAATAGGTTAAAAGTTGAGATTTAAGGAAAAATATAACGTGATAAAATAGTACATTAATAAATTACATAGTGTTAACTTGAAATCAGTTACAAAAGGGAGGAGAAGATGTACTTTTTAGAGACTGCTTAAAATCGTTGGTCGAGGGTGCATCTCGGAGCTGGAGAGGAAACACATTCCATAATGAAGGTGCTAGGTTGCTGAAGGCACGTTCCCCCAAGTATCTGGTCCTGACTCTGGAGGAGATCCATAGCGGCGGACCATAGATTCCTAACTGGGGTATATAATTTGATGATGTCCGATATAAGTACGAAGGGGCAGTACCGTTAAGAACCTGTTACTGTATTTGAAATGGTCGATGATAGTACAGATGATAGGATTAGGGTAGATTAGAGTATTTTCGTAGTGATAATACAGGCGTTTATGTGCTCAGTATATCGGTCAAAAATCCATTCCATTTAGAAATATGACTTTTGAAATTTAAATATTACCATTTTATTGAAAAACGTTTTCCTTTACTTTTATTCCTACTGTGCTGTTGGTTGCTGTGAAATTAAATAATACTGTATGTGTTACACCAGAAATAGATAATCCATTGTAATGATTGTGCATGATTGTGCACTATCAATGCAATGGAAAACGCAAAGGATGATGCTGAACAATATAGCAGAAGAAATTGTCTAATAATGCATGGAGTAAGTGAATCACCTAGTGAAAACACGGATCAAAAAGTTCTTGACATCAGAAATTAAAATTTGGGAATTAGCATTGCCCAGAAGCCATCGACAGATCGCACATGATCTACCATGGCAACCAAGGCAACCCATATACGCCCCTGGATTCGACATATTCAAACGCCGTCCACCGTAGCAACCCTCGAGCTATTGCCAAGTTCACCCGCTGCAATGACCGCCAAGCAGTACACAAAGCACGCACCAAGCTTAGATACGCTCAAGGTATGAAGGTATTTATCCATGAGTCATTGACGAGCAAACGCATTCAGTTGTACCGGGAAACACTCCAGAACAACAATGTAAATTCAATCTGGTCACAAGACGGGAAGATCTGTGCCTTCACCAAGGAAAACAAACGTGTTCAAATCAACTCCAGACATGATATTGATAAACTATAGGAACTGTTCGAGGCGTAGAATGATTTCTCGAGTTATCTCCTTAAATTATGATAATTAAGTATCCGTGTATAATTTGCCGCAAAAATGTATATAACAACCAGAATGCACTCCTATGTGTCAAATGTACCAACTGGTGTCACCTTACATGCTCTCATGAAAATATTGATGTATTTTTAAGTGCCGATGACTGGATATGTCCAAAGTGTTACTTTAACGAACTCCCTGGAAACATTTTTACTGAAGAAAAAAATGTGAAATCACAGAACAATAGCTCGGGTAGAAGTCACAGAGAAAAATAAACATTGATGCCCGATTGGAATCATTTCACATTGAGAAGGGAATGAAAATAGCACATTTTAAATGTATATCGTCAACAAAGAACTTAGATGAAATACGATTACTAATGAAGAAAACTGACATGGAATTAATGACTCTCAGTGAGACACAGTTAAGTGAGAATATTTGTGATACTGAAATTGATATAGATGGTTTCGATCTCATACGTAAAGATAGATATCGTGCTGGTGGCGCTATAGCTATCTACATAAAAAGTTCAATAAACTACATAGTTCGGAGTGATATAGGTGAAGGTGATCTCGAAATGATTGTTTTGGAGATCAAATCCAATGTTAAACCATTCTTTGTGGTGGTGTGGTACAGACCCCCTAATTCTAATGTGAATAAATTTCATCTGTTTGAAACTGTGCTTCTCAAGCTTGATACTCTAAAGCACGATTATATTGTTCTTGGTGATATAAACTGTGACATGTTAGCAAATCACCATTCTTGGCAAACAAAACATTTATTTGAATTGAAGAATACTATGGGATTGGTCCAAGTAATAAAATCACCTACTAGGGTTACTGCTACAACCTCCACCCTGGTGGACATGATACTTACTAATAATAGAGCTAAAATAAGAAATGCAGAAGTTGTACCCATTGCACTAAGTGACCATTATATGATTTATTGTATATGAGGGAAACAAAAGGTATATAAAGAAGATGTACATAAATATAAGATGGCAAGGAACATTGGGAAAATTAATATGACACGTTATAATGAAGATATTAGACCACTTACATGGGAGTTAGTTTATCATTCTATGAATGTCACAGAAGCCTATAACTTGTTTGAAAAAGTATTAAAAGGTGTAATGGATAAGCATGCTCCTCTAAAACGCACTCGAATAAAGAAAAAAGAATCACCGTGGGTCAATGATAATACAATACAAACCATTCGTGAGCGTAATAAGGCAAAGCATAAAGCAAAACATACCAAATCGCTTAATGATTGGGCATCGTATCGGAGACTGAGAAATGATGTAACAGCAAAGCTTCGGAGAGCTAAGAAAGAGTACATCTCTTTATCAATTACAAGTAGCAATGGTCAATCTACAAAAGTATGGAAATCTTTGAATTATGTTATGCCTCAGAAGAAAAATGTATCAAAAATCCAACAGATTAAGAATGATGGTAAAGAATATGATGACAAAATAGAAATTTCAGAGGAATTTAATCGGTACTTTTCGAGTATTGGACGAAATATACAAAATGCTATTATGATAGATGATGTAGAAAACAGTGATGATGTTAATTCGGATAATGTGTGTCCAAACGAAATATCAGAGTTTAAGAGAGTAACTGAGGATGATATTTAAAAAAAGTAATCAATAACCTCGATTGTGAAAAGGCCGGAGGACTCGATGACATACCCGCTGCACTGATTAAACCTATTTTAACTCATATAGTAAAACCACTTTGTTACATTATTAATTTATCATTACGAACTGGTGAAATACCTCCTCAGTTTAAACTATCACGAGCCACACCTATATTTAAAGGGGGTGACAAAACTGACATGGGAACTATAGACCCATCTCTATATTGTTTCTATTCATAGAGAAAATTGTATTTAACCAAGTGTATAAGTATTTGAATGAAAACTCATTACTATGTGCGCAACAATCAGGTTTTCGTCCGAATCATTCAGCCATGACTGCCTTACTCAATGTCACGGAAAGTATACTAGAAAGCCTGGACAAAGGAAATCGTGTTGGGATAGTCGCTTTAGATTTGAGAAAAGCATTCGATACAGTAGACCACGATTTATTGTTAAACAAATTAAAGAGAAAGGGTATTGATGGGAATGTTTTGAAATGGTTCGAGGATTATCTGGTTGGACGTCGTCAATGCACTGTTGTTAATGGTATTAAATCATCTTTCCAAAGTGTTACATGTGGAATTCCACAGGGGAGTAATATTGGCCCCCTTCTATTTGTTTTATATGTTGATGACTTAACTAGTGTTCTCAACAATTGCAGAGTGTCCCTTTATGCAGATGACACATTTATATACGTAGAAAATAAGAATGTGAACGCTCTGGTCAACAATCTAAATGATGATCTTTCAGCTATTAACAAATGGTTGGTAAAGAATAAATTGGCGTTGAATGTAAAGAAATGCGAGTTTTTGTTGGTAAGGAGTAGAAATCGGATTAGAAAGATAGATGTGCCTGATGTCTGTACAGGAACAAATGTAATCAAAAGAGTAACGAAAATTAGATACTTTGGAATTTAATTGATGAATACCTTGACTGGAGCAAGTAAGCAGATAAGCTTAAACAAGACGTAGGGAAAAGTCTGTATTTACTCAAAAGAATTCGTCCATTTATATCACAACAGACAGCATTGGTATTTTATAAGAGCCTAATACAAAGCAAATTTGACTATTGTGATGTAATCTGGGAAAACTTAGGAAAAGTACTTAACGACCATCTACAAAGACTTCAAAATAGAGCTCTTCGTTGTGTATTAGATGTTGATTGGATGTATCCGTCTGAACTATTATTTACAAAAACAAAACAAATTAATTTGTTTGCTAATTTTGCTTGTTTTAACTTTGTATATCATCTTATGTTAAGGCCTTCTTGCCCACCTATTATTATTGTTACGTCCTTCACCATTGCAACCACTTCAATCAAATATAAGTTTTATTTAGGGGAACCTATAATCTACAAGCTTAGCTTTTTAATAGGTTCCCCACATTTCACCCTGTATAACCTACTATTCAATACAATTAATTTCGACGTCTTTACAAAGATTTGATTGTAATAATGTGTTACTTTTAGTACATCTCATTATGTTCTAATCTTGTCAATTATGTAAATTCTTTTTTGTGAAATGTGAAATAAACTTGAAACTTGAAACTTGAAACTTGAATGCTCATCAACGTACTCTGATTATCGACATAATGTCCGGGCCAATATGTTTGTAAATTTTCATGTAAGGAAGTTGTTTGTCTAGTGTTTCATCATAAATTTATCATAATTTCATTATGGAGGAAGGGTACAATATTGTGACTGGGGTAGCTAGGAAAAGAGTCACACGATTTGAGCATGATTCATTATTTACCCAAGCCTTTAGCCATCGTTCTGCTGGCGGGCAAGGCATCGGGGATGTAGGTCTGCATTCTGCGATACTATCCCATGCATTTCTCCTGTGTGATGGCGTCAACGTTTCGCCTGGCTATACGACAAACGATGTCTACTCGCCACTTCTCCATCGTCAGTCCTGCCTGTTCAGCAGCTTCCCGATCGCCTATTGCGTGCTGCATATCAGGACGTGCCAAATCCTCTAAAGCCCCCATCACACCAAACTAGTTTTCACTACGTTTTGGAAACGTCCTAGAAAATCGTAAAACGAGTTGTGGTCGGAGTAGAATTTGTAAAAAATGTCTATAATACGACCCTAGTTCGTTCATAAACAGTCCCCAATACGTCCATCTCACCTGTACCCCGTCCACAGTCAGTTCATATCAAGTTCAGATCGGGTAAATTTGCCATTTCCAGGCAGTTCAAGCCAGTCCGTAGTCAGTTTATACCCGTTATTAACTAGTTCTACTTCGTTCCCAATACGACCAAACCCATTCTAACAAGTTCAGAGACAGTTCAGCTCGTCCTCATCTCGTTCTTAGTGCGTTTGAACGCGCTCCTAGAGCGTGTGGAATCACGTCCTGGCTCAAGGGTTATAAAAACCAAGCGCGTTCTTGCCATTCCTTATTCCCGTTCAACTTCAACGATTCAAGCTGTTCAAATCAAGACATTCAAGTGAAGCCCCCGTCACACCAAACTAGTTCTCAGTACGTTCTGTAAAATGTTGCCAAAAGTGCTCAAACTGTGTACGAACGGATTGAACGTAGAAGCAACTGTTTACGATCTGTTTAAGAACTTTATGGACGGGCTCGGACTGGCTTGGACGGAAAGGGTGCTCTAAAACTTTGAGCCTGTTCAAAATTATCCCCGTCCTGCAATTAGACGGACTGACAACGTACTTAAAACGAGATGGACGTACCACGAACGGAATTGCCGTACTTCGGTCCTACTATGAACGTGCTACGAACGTGTTACGAACTAGTTAGAATGGATTGGACGTACTGAGAACGAGGTAGAACTAGTTAAGAACTGGTTTAAACTGATTACGGACAGGCTTGAACTGCTTGGAAATGGCAAATTTAGCCGATCTGAACTTGATTTGAACTGACTGTGGACGGGGTACAGGTGAAATGGACGTATTGGGGACTGTTTATGAACGAACTAGGGTCGTATTATAGACATTATTTACAAATTCTACTCCGACCATTACCAGTTTTTAACGATTTTCTAGGACGGTTCCGGAACGTAGTGAGAACTATGAATCACCAGGGGCGTGGTATGATGCACAAAATTGGTTAGTTTGTTGTTTTAAACAAAACATAAAGACTACATTTATGGTAATTAGAAAGTGGCATATTTATTCATACAAACAGATCCCGAGAATTCGAATTTCCTGACCAGATTAAAGAATATTCAGTAAGAAAAAGGAGAAAATTAGCTCATTTGAGTTTTGAAGATTGATCGTCAAATGCTAGGATAAAATGTTCATCATCAGACTTTTGAGTTGACATGGTGTCAACCTCTTAACCCCCTTCTCTCTCTCTCTCTCTCTATCTCCGTCTCTCTAAACCGACGCCTGAATAAGGGGCTTCCACTGACAACAACTGTCATTTTTGGTAGACAAAAAAAGATACACGTATCCTCAGGAAACATCCAGGGCAGATAGGCCGTGAGGAGTTTGGGAGATTTTCCCGACAAGCCGCTTTTTTATTTTTGGCCGGATCAAGTCCAGTCGATTTGTGGTCTGTGAGCCACTTGCATTGATATATGCATCTTATATATTGAGTGGGCTGATCGCAATAAGCTTTCAAAACCAATTTTCAGTCCCAGTCAGCCCCTAAAAACATCAAAGGAGTTTTATGTCAAAGACATGATGTAGAACATATAGAGACCTGTCTATATGCTGTAGTCCTATTGTGATCTGGGTATTTGATATTTCGACAGAGCTGTAATAGTTTGAATTGCTTTAGCACCTAGTGGATAGCCAATATTTTTTTTAAATTTGATTTTACCTCATAGAAATGGCATCCGAAGACATATTAATTTTGATAGTCAACTTGTGCTAGTGTGATCGGAAGTCGGCCGACTTTATAAAGAAAGCCCCTGTTATTTTTATAATGTCACCACATTCTGCTTAGGCGAATCTAGGTGAACAAAACGGCCACGGTCCCCTCTAAATGAAATAATGAAAATAATGGGGAAAAAATTTAGTGGTAAAACATTAGTCTGCGAACCCCTCAATTTCAAAACTACAAGAGGGCCAGAGTGATTCCCGGGCGGAAAAATTCAGAAATGCAAATGGGAAATTCATTCCCCACGCCCACCTCTTCGGAGCATGTAACTAAGCTTTCGGAGTTATGAATCTTCTTTCATTTTAAGAGTAATGGACGCAATGGTATAAGAAGTGTTCTTAATTATTTTCCCTCAAAAAATGAACATTTAATTACGTTTCACTGAAACAAATTAAATAATGAATCCTTATATCAACTGATTTTGCTGAATGGTTTGTCAAATGGAAGAAAATCTATGCGTTTTAAGGTCTGAAAACCCGTGAAAACCCAAATGCTTCAGGGGGCACGCCGTATAACGCTCCGCTCGTTTCGCTCGCTACGCTCTACTTGGACACTCATATTTCAGTGCCCCCAATATAAAACTGATTGACGCCCCTGGTCTTAATTGATCTGTCAATAAACAATGGCCTAATGTAAGCTTAAACTTAAACAGAATGCAGATCACCAGTGAGTCACTCAACAAACGGATGAAGCTACGCCCATTTATTATATTGGTATCTCTATAATGAGCATCCACTAACACAGACTTGGTATAATTCAACACCTTTACTTTCATTGGCTAATATATTTTATGCCACTGATGTCATGTTTCTTATTGCGCATGTATGAATGGTGTTTTTCCTTATTGTTGCTAAGGCTCAATATATTAATCTCCTTATTCCTGGAATGATATTTCGGTAGGGATTATCATTGCCAACGTCATACGTCTTTTGTTGCACCATAATATCAACCTCCGGTTTTGCGAGCGAGCAAAAAAGACACTTCATTTCGAGGAAATGGGTAAAATTAAACATTTCCTTAGCTAAATAGATAATAACAGAGAGAATTTTCGAATTATTCGCTATTCCTTAAATTCCATTTAATTTTTCTACAATTTCCCGAAATTTCCTTCACAAAGCCCACATTCGGAAAAAATGGAAACAATTATACCATGGTTCATTAAACACTCGATTGTCAAAGCGGTCGGGGTGGGCACGGCGGGAATGTGTCAAGTGTTCCTCGCGCTGATTGGTTACTTGAGATGGGCGTGTTTCGCTACGCAGACCTTCCTGATCAGGGTGGTTGCAAGCTGCGACATCCGTATATTGGATATAAACCCGTGAAAGTTGGCGTTAATTTCCGAGTGTGTCGGTAGACGTGTTCATTGTTTCTCATTTCGCTGTCTAAACAGAATTAGGCAATGTGTATTGTAAACATCAGGTTCATTCGAAAAATAAATAAACAGACTATTTGTAATACTGGATCTTTTATTCACGTTTTACTTCCTTTTGAGGAGTTCGGGAATAAAGACAACATTGCCAGACAAACTTTACAGAAAATATTATGCTGCTGGATGAACAAGTGTCGTATTTGGGTTATAGAGACAACACAGCGAGGAAGATGAGCAAAATCTTTCGACAACCTAAAGTGTAGTGTTCTTGGATGTTTGCTTCACGTTTTCAATTCATTTTGTCTTCTGAGAGTTTACTGTATTTGAGATGTAAAGACAACATCGCAGGAACAAAATACAATCAATCAACCTTAGTTCGACTGGATTTTATCGAATAATTTGGATTTCTTTTTCATCGGTCAAAATGGTGAGTCCTCAGAATGTGCCATAGAGTATCTTAAGGTTCAAAATTTTCCGGGGCCCTTAAGCGGGCCCCAGACCTCACGCCGTAAAGGCTTCGCGGCAATTTCGTACATTTCACGGCCCCTCCATTTTGGAAAATCCTTAAGATTCATATCTGGATTCAAGAAGAATCGAAGTAGCTTTGTGTAGTAACAGCTACTCAATATTTATATCACCATGGTAACAGGTTCCCTATTTCTATACCACTACAAAGAGATGGGGCATGGGGGCATAATATGCCCATAATTTTATAAGAACTAACTGTGCCCCTGTTATTAAATATAATAGTGCTCGTTTTCAACGCTATCAAATGCCCCTGCTCTTAATAGGTTACCATGACAAGATGTTTTTGTCACCCCTAGTCTACCCCCTAACACCAGATATGTCATAGCCTCCCTCACGTGTGTTCCCCTAATCTAAGCATCGAGACCAGTATTTTCCTTTCGAATTTCCGCTTAGCTCGCTCGCTATGCTCGCTAGCATTCATAATTAGTATAATCATGTAACGTTAAAGGTTTTGTTCATTCTTTATTTTGAGAATATGCTTAAAAAACCACATCAGGATTATTTGTTCTTTGTATTATAGTACGATCTCGTTGATCGTAATGCGACCTGACAAGATATTCAGATCACACATAATGGCAAATATGATTCTATAGCAGTATTTTGGGCCACGTAAAGAGAGAAACGACAAATTTTTTTTAAAGATGATCCTTGATAAAAAATATTAATTGGAATGTAGGGGTATAAACCCATGTCTCAAAGTTTTATTTTTTCGCTTTGGGAAGCCCCTTTTAGGTGCCCCTTTTTTCTATGAAAAAGAGCCCTTTTTGTTGAAATCTCAACTTTGAAAGATGCTCCGCCACCCTTGCAAACATGACGACATTGCTGAATAAATGAAAGGAAAATGAATCAACTATTACGTTGATCTGAAAATAGCTAAACATACATTTGCTCGGTATGAGTGGTACAAATGTGATATCGATTTAAGAAATTATTTGAAGGTACTATGTTTCGTTTGCAGGCCAAAAACGGCATTTGAAAGATCGACATAAGTGATTGCAATCACTTAAGTAAATAGTCTGATTTTCAGACCCTTGTACCGAATGGTCGTATGTTTTGTGCTGCGCAAAACTCAATCAGTTCAATTTTGGCCATTACAAGAAGTGGGTTATTGATGTAGACAAAATGCTGCATAACCTGTTACAGCTCATTTATGTATGTTATTACCAAAGAAAAAAAGAAGTCAGTCACTCACTCAATAGTGTCTGACAGTGAAGTCTAGTAAACAGGTTTCCTTGCATAATTTTAACACTAGGACATTGCTAACATTTAACTTTCACAGATAGGACATACATGACATATTCATAATTCCTGCAAAGTGCTACAGAATTTGATGTTGGCTGCAAAGGGACC
>CP137673.1:27973060-28075560 GCA_037976565.1 Mesocentrotus franciscanus
GAATCAATAAACTATTTTCCTGTGTCTTTTCCCCTAAGAGGCTGTGGTAGTATATGCAATAATGTAACCTATTCCTGGAATTTCATTTCATTACATTTATTTATTTCTACGTCAAAATAAAAACAATATATAATATTCAAAATATAAACAGATATAGGTAGATATCTAAAGTGGGAGGATCATGAAAAGCCAATAAATGGCTTGTTAAAAATGATCCTCACAAGCTATATACAAAATGAAAATTACTTTGGTATAAAAAAGGGAAGATAAAGAAAATAGAGAAAACAAGGAGGAAACATTACAAAAAATTGACATTGTAAGTTATTCGAAATTTTCAAAAATAATTTGCTTATATTATAATCGTTTAAATTGGTTGATTGTCTTACTATTCTTAATTGATATAGGTAGGTTATTCCATTAAACTGAGCTGTTATAGAAGATGAATGATTGATTCATTTAGATACGATTAATTGGGGGTGAATATTTTGGGCATTCCTAGTTTTATAATTATGGACAGAACAATTTAAAGTGAAACAATTATTAAAAACTTAAGGAAGCATTTTGTTGAGTAGTGTGAACATCAATATTGCAGTTTCCAAAGATATCAATTCATGGATAGGTAAAATATTCATCTTCCTAAATAGAGGTTTACTAGAGGATAAATGCGGATAATGCGGTATTGATCGAATACAACGTTCCTTTAATTTATAAATTATTTCAATATTTTTCTTTGCTGTAAAGCCCCAAACAATACTACAATAGTTAATATGGGATAACACAAGGGAGTAATATAAAATGTTAAGGACTTTAAAAAAAAAAACAATCTGTAAAGTAATTCCAATACTACTTGATACGGTTTTACATAAATTATCAACATGGTGGTTCCAAGAAAGTCTGTCATATAAAAATACCTCTAGAAATTTGGTATATATATATATATACAAACAATGTTAAAAGCGTATAATCAATAAATTAAAAAAAAGATTGTGGAGTGTTGGATTGATGAAAGATTAAGTATTCAATATTAACGATTTATGACAGGAGACATAACTTATCAGTATCTTGAAAGATAATATTTACATGTTCATAATAAGTCATCTTCATGAAGATCATTATGAGTGTAATCTGTTAAGTTCTTCTTCACATGTAATTAGTTTTGACATGCTTTTTTTCCATCAGATGCAAAGACAAGAGTAGTAATGCGACCATCTCATGACCACACTGATTTGACATTTTGTGCATCGAGAGTCATTGAAAAAAGTTTTTGAATTTTCAGAGTTAGGTCTTCCACAATAACAATACCCCTTCCTTTTAACTTTCTGCGTCATACTCTTTTACATCCACTAAATCACAGCTATCCTGTTTTCCGCTTCTAAAAATAGCTTCCCCAATATTCCGTACATCATCAATTTTGATTCCTTTTAACCCCAAATGTTGAAAATGAGATGTTGACTGCATGCAATTTTTAGCAAAAATATCTTGAACTGAAATTATATTGCATTTAAACAAATCCTCATCAAAAATCTTCTTCTTTTTTAATAAGAATTTTTAATTGTTAAAAATAATAGGATTATTCTTTTCTTCAAAGTTCCTACAACCTTCTAACTTTTAAAATGTAATGCTTCCTGGGAGAAATTTCAATTGTTCAATTATTTCTCCCAGGAGGCATTACATTTATAAAAGTTATTGTCCTAATGGCGGACTAATGAATATTAATACGTCATAATGAATCAGGAGAGCTTGGGTTATTTGTTTCTAGTTCATCGTGACTGTGCCATGGACCAGTGATGGCCTTGCTGGTGGTAGAGTCGCTGCCCGGCAAGCAGTAGATGGCTGGTTCCTAGATTTTTCTGACTTGTTTTCAATTACAGATCGATCAATCGATCTTATTTACTGGGTGTAAGCCACAAATATGTTGAAACAACCTTCTTACTCTTCCCATGCTTTTATCATTTCTAAATAGAACTTAGGTACTTTGAAACTTAATAACTTGGAATCATAGTTACACAACAAAATAAATCTACCTCCTAGCATCTTTAAGCAGAAATCAAAGTATAGCTTCCATCTCATTGATTTTTCTCCGTACAATAGTCTTTCGCCCACATTACACGTTGGGTTTTTTTACAAACGAGTCAAAATTAGTCATTCGTAACCCCCTTTATTATAACATTGATACAATATTAATCTCTTAATTCGACCTCTCTCATTCCAAATAAATTCAAAACTTATTTTCTGTGTTTCCGATATGACCCACTTTGGAACCACTAGTGAAGCAAAAAACGTAATTTAATTTACATAATGCATATGTTTTTAATAAATTAATTTTTCCAAACACCGTGAGGTCCTCTGTTTCCAACATCCGAGAAGTTTTTAATCTAGCTAAAAATCTCCTTATAATTCGATTCCTCTCTTGTTTTACGTCTAACGCAAAATACACTTCCAAAATCTTAATTTCTTTAACCAAATTCCCGAAGGAAAGCCTTTCTGATTTGTCTATTTTTCCTATTATTAGTTTTTTCTGCATTAACCCGTAAACCACTTATTTTCTTAAATAACATGAAAATCTCCTTTACTCTATCTACAGATTCTTTATTTCTAACAAATATTGTCATATCATCTGCATATAACACTTGTTTGACTTCAATGCATCCAACTTATATTAAAGCCTTTAATAACCTCATCATTCCTCACTACCGTTGCCAATATTTCAAAAGCGAGAATAAATAAATAGGGTGACAGTGGATATCCTTGCCTTACACCTCGCTTAATATGAAAATAACCAGTAGCAAAACCCCCATTCATAACACAACTACTTATATTACTGTTAATAGTTTTTACCCACGAACAAAATGAGTGACCGAACCCAACTAAAGAGGAAAGTATGAGATACGGAAGCGAATGCTTTTTTTCAAGCTTTGTCATCTGACTCCTCATTAAAAAAAACAGAACATATCATCAATTAAACGTACCGCTTCTCCAATGTAGCGATTATTCATATAGCCCACCTGGTCTACGTGTATGACGTACTCAAGTACTCCCTTAATTCGTGAAGCTAACACCTTTGACAAAATGTTGTAATCAAATTTAATAATTTAATCGGCCTGTAATTTGTTATGTATCGAGGGTCTTTCCCTTCCTTCGCAATCAAAGTAATAACCCTTGTTTTTGTGATATGGATAAACTCCCTATGTCATTACCTTCATTAAAAGCATCTACCAAAACATTTCCGATATTTAACCAAAATGATATATAAAATTCAACTGTACGGCCATGATTCCCCGGAGACATGTTTAATTTCAAAGCCTTCAATACCTTTAACCACTCATCTTTTGTTATTTTACCTTTACATGCTTTCCTTCCATCTCCACTTATTTTTTAATCATGTTTGAAAAAATGGCCGTGTCCTCATTAAAAACACTTAACTTTTCCTCATATAAATTTGTATAAAAATTTCTAATCATCGCCAAAATTATGTTCCTATCATATTCAACACTTTTATTATCATCATACAATTCCCTTACCATCGTTTTCTTCTTATTTGGCGTTAGCAGTTGCTCGAAATACACGCAGCTCGTGACCTTTAATATCTTTATTCCTTCTATAGACTCTTTATGCAATTTCTTTCATTTTTTTTCCACATATGGGAAGGATCACCCTTTTCAGCTAAAAGCTGGTCTTCAAAGGGGTCCATCCACAAGATAAAAAATGCAAATTGTTGATAAAATAGGCATTTTAAATATGATTACAATGATAAACAGGCAAACAAAAACAAACAAACGAAATTATATATACATTAAGAAAAACAGAAATGTGCAGGATAGGGAAAGAAAGAAACAAGGAATAAGAGAGGCGAAAGAGAAAACCAAGTATAAAATTGTTGCGTATGAAACAATCAAAACAGAATCAAACAAATCATCTGATGGGGTTACTCTGAAGGAAGCGTTTAAATGCTTGGATTGAGACTACTGATTGAGCGATGGTACTAAGTGAATACACCTTTTCACGGTTAAGGGCGCCATTTTAATTTACGAGTAAACAAACCATTGACCTCTAGAGGTCAGGGGTTTACGCGTAATTAAGATAGCGCCCATGCAAAATGATGTGAGCGCACAGCGCAGGCAGTGATGTCATCAATGTTTTCAGATGCCTGCGCTGTGCGCTCACATCATTTTTGCATGGGCGCTATCTTAATTACGCGTAAACCCCTGACCTCTAGAGGTCAATGGTTTGTTTATCTTAAATTAAGACGGCGCCCATGTCTGAGCATGCGCACTTTTGTAACCGTGAAAAGGTGTATTCCACAGCTTTGAACCTCGATAGACAAGTGATCGTTTACCGATCACTTGTTTTCTTCTTTTCCTCCGTTTCTTCCAACTTCGATGGAAACCTTTCTAATTCACCTTCCAGCTTGTTTACTTAATTTTCTAGCCTTTGAATTTTTTGTTTCTTTTCTTTTGCCTTTCCCTTCAAAAATGTAATTGCATATGCCCTCGTTTTCATTCTCAAATAAACCCAAAATACTACATTACTACAACCCCTTCCTTCCTTTTAATCCAATTAAAAATAGTTAATCGTTTAGTCATATCCCTCAAAGGTAGGCTACTATGTCCCATTTGCAGGTCAAAAAAATAAAAAGGTTAAATTCCAACGGCATTTGGAAGACAATACTTATTTAGAACTTCCCTCAAAACGAAAGGGTTTCCAAATTGCTTTTTGTGGGAAAATAACGACCATTAGTCGTCGAATCGACATAAGTGATTGCAATCAGACCCTTGTACATAATGGTCGTACGTTTCGTGCTGCACAACGATTCAATCAGTTTAAATTTGGCCTTTACAAGTAGCGTCATTACCATAGAAAAAGATGTCAGTCAGTCACTCGATAGTGTCTGACAGGGAAGTCTAGAAAGAAAACGGGTTTCGTTGCATAATTTGTATACTAGGACACTGCTAACGTTTAAAATTTCGCAGATAGGACATATATGACATATTCATAATTCCTGCAAAGTTCTACAGAATTTGATGTTGGTTGCAAAAGGGACATAGTATCTTTAAACCTCTAACATTTACCGAAATGAAATTCACACTATCTATTGATTTTCTTTTTATCTATACACATACTTAAATAAAAATAGCAGCAAGAATTTATCATGAATTGTAAAGTTTCCATGAAATTATGAACATCTATTAGCCTCAAATGAAAAATAAACAATTTCAATTCATGCGTACCAAGTTGTAACTCGTAAGTATGGGCAGGAACAGACACCCCCTCACGCACAGACATACTACAACACAGACAGCATACCAACACCATCATCCATAACAATTCAATATCATACATCTAACACAGTTCTACAGTACACCCTCCGATCCCGCTCATGGCTCTGAACTGAAAACCCACCACACCCCACCCTCCCCCACATTGCACTTCATAATGCATAATTCCTCCCGGGTTAACTTGTGTCTTCTTCTCCTCTCCCGCCAAATCCTTATTTTAAGGGAGTGTAGCATGGCAAATACTGGCTAAAGCCATCTACGTCTTCTGTTGGACAACTGCACGTAAACGAAGGACTTGATTAACGGTAGTCAGCGACTTAATCTTTACATGGTCAGCGGGCGCTAGCGTTGGCGTTCGCGAAACAGACCGAAGTTCTCCTCATGCTTCGGTCTCGCGTATGTTGCACGCACGTGAATGCTGTAGTCGCGTCGTCCGTAGTCGATACCCGATTGGCCCCGAGTCAGGCCACGGGAAAGACACATAGTCTCGTCATGCTACACTCCCTTTAACATTGCTATTTGTTTTCTTATTATATATATATTTTTTTAATGTTCATATATATATAAGAATGAAGAAGAAATTATAATATACCATTGGAGATTTACAAAAATATACGAATTTTCGGCTTTAAGCCATTGTCAAGTAATGACAAAACGTCAGTTCTTCAAAACCTGAAAGAGGGGCCCAAAAGTTGCTAAGTGCGCACAGTTCGGAAAATAACGAGGATAAGGCACGAGAATGACAACAACGAAATATATAGAAATGCGCGGAAAAATGAAATGCAAAACGGAAGAAAATGAGAGCGTGCGAGAGAGAGAGAGAGAAAGATAAGGGGAAAGAAAAAGAAAAGGAGGAAAAAGGGAACATAAAAGAATAAAGAGATCCCCCCCCCCAACAAAAAACGATGGGAAAATAGTAGAATGAAACGTTCATCCCTAGAGGTTGGAGACAGCCGAGATAGTGGATAAGGCGTTCCTCTCTTTCCTTCCTGGCCGCATCTGACTAGATATCATCTATGAGAAGGCTCACTTAGGAGACACTCGTGTTGTGTCACCCTCATATACATACATGTATGCATAAATATTTTTGTTTGGGGGGGGACACAACAACCATCTCTTTTGTCAACATTTCACGAAACTAGTCAGGCAAAAAAAGGTTAAACTTATTTCTTGTATCATGTACAAGTTTCTTACTTTTGAAGTTTGTAGTAAAATGGACAAGAAAAATAAGAAAATTATCAAATATCCTTTTTTAGGCTAGTGACTGGTGATTCTTAACTCAAAATAATCTACTTGACAAGCAATAGCTTCATTTATTACGAATTGGTTGTCCAAAGCCACCCATTTTCCCTTTTTCCCATACTGCGTCACTTTCCCTACTCTCAATTTCTTTAATTTGAATATGCAATATGCAAGGAAGTGACATGGAAATGGGGAAGCAAAACACGTATCTCGCTCTTGTCTGTTTATGGCACTCCCATAAATGCATATTTGTAATTCTAAGCTCTAACCTTTTTAACAGTTTTACTGTCTTGATTGATCTGTCAAACAACATAGGCCTAATGTTTGATCGACTTGAATTTATTTCCATATTTCACAAATAAATTTGAACAAGTAATTATACGAACAAACAATACACTCAAAAACGAAATACAATTCATGAATAAATTGAAGACTAAAGTACAATAAAATATTACATAATCAACAATTTGTTTGTAATTAACATAACGTGAAATATGGGGGAACCAAAAAGAAGCAATGCTTGTAAAAATATTTGGTTCCCAGGGGTAATTGTGTCTCTTCAATATTAATCAAGAAAAATGTAATGAAAGAAAACGAACAAGGTAAGAACAACAACAACAACAAGAAAAAGACGTCAAGGTGCCATGCCAACTAACAACTTTTGTTAGACCACTAAAAAAAATATAAAATAAAATAAAAAAAATAGAAACTTACTTACTTACTTAAAGTAGAAACGGATTCAAATACAATATTATATTAATAGAAAGCTTATAACCTAAAGAAAGTGAAAAGTGTCATATCTTTTCCCTAAAAACACATATGTGACCACAATCAGACATTAACTTTGAATCGTGGCATCCCCCTCATAAACAAAACCGAAATCATACACATTGGGCGGTTTCGATGATGACGTAGGCGATTGGGGTCAGATTGGGGTAATTACTTCCGCATTCACACAACACCGTACGTATCACACACGCTAGACGGTCGACAGCAGCCATACTCTCATCAATTTTAATTATTTATCATCCATTCAAATGAGTTAAGTTAGGCCAGTTAGTAACTTGGATGTAAAATATTCATCGTCTGAATCCAGCGACGATGATAGTGATGGCATCGATAGGCCAGTTGGAACAATTACAGAATACCCTACCACGGTTTTAAGGGGGCAGAATTCGAACCAACAGGAACAGTCTGACAAATATTAGAAATAGGGACTTTTAGATTTGCACGATCAGAACGTGGACTGCCACATGGACATCCTTTTAAGGCAATGTGACGTCCTTTTAAGGCACTGCCGGGCACTGCCAGTGCCTTAAAAGGACGTCACATTGCCTTAAAAGTATGTCCATGTGGCAGCTAGTCCACGTTCTCCAACTACCAACGACCATCGACCAACATTAGTCTAAGCACAAAGCTATTTTTTCTTTAGTATTTTTAGCACGAGACATTCCACTATTATAAGCAGAAAACTATTTTTTTTCTTTTGTATTTTTAGAACGAGACATCAGTCTTGTCGATTAAAATATCTAATAGGGTCTTTGACAGCAGACTAAGCGGTGTAAGAGCTATACTAACTATAGCAGGCACAAGGTACATACAAATACGTGCGTGGGACTATACACAGGCTGGACTTTTTTGCGTTACTGAAATAGTGCTCAGAATTCAACTAATTCATCTACTAAATGACCATAATAGACAAGAAACAATTCAAAGGTAAGGACAAGACTCAGTGCTTATCAATGTAACATAAATTTTGCATGAAATATCATCAGGAAAGCCATCTAAATTTGTCACAAATTAGCGACGAACACACCAAATTCAGCGCTGCAATGACGGACAAAACGGCGTAGAATTCAACTTTTCATCCATCAAATGAATACGAACACTTGCATTATACAATCTTCAATACCTGTATCACCATTATCGCAAACAATAAAATCACAGTCTATATCTACGGCTAATATATGAAGACTAACAATATGGTAGGGTATTCTGCAATCAAGCCGGCCAGTTTTCGATAGCACGAATGATCACCGGCAATATTAGTTATTACTTAGACATATTGTGATAATTTTCATTGATTTCTTGCATCTGTATAATTTCTTTCGTCAGTTTTATGTAATAAGGAACATTACACTTTTTTATTTTTAGTTTATCTTTATTTAATTCAAAGAACAGACATGCAAAACAATCAAAACATGCAACAAACTTATGCTGCAAAAGCCATAGACTCCATCTAGTGGGTACGAGCTTTTTTTTGTTTTAGGGACAATCTCCCAATCGCCTACGTCACATAATTTTGGGCGATTTATTGGTGTCATTTGGGCGAGAAATGAATGATGAACAATTTATGGTTTTGGGGGTAGTTTTTTGGTTGTTACGACCTAATTGATTATCATAAAAATCTGAAATATTTTTTAAAAAATTACTGAGGTCATAAGCTTTCCATTAATATAATATTGTATTTGAATCCGTTTCTACTTTAAGGTTATATAAATTAATGAATCTTTACTAAACAGTAATTATTTCGAGTATTTAAGCAATAATGATAATTTTAATTTACGTTTAAATACACGGAGAGAAGGGCTTGTAGTAATTTCGTTTGGAAGATCATTCACAAATTTTGGACCAGAAAATAAGATTGTTTTGGGGGCAAATAGAGTACGCGTTCGTGGTAAATGAAAGGAACCACTCTCCCGAGTGGGGTAATTATGAAAATAATTAGTCTTTTTAAATATTACATAAAACTTTCAGGAAGTTCATTATTGGACAATTTATACATAAATATCCCAATATTATACAAATATAAGTCAGTTAGTTTTAATACTCTATTTGAATTAAATAATTCTATTGTGTGGGCATAGAAACCTGTTTTACTAACAATTCTAATGGCTCGCTTTTGTATTTTAACTAGTGTGTCAAGTAATAATAATGAACTATTGCCCCATGCTAAAATCCCATAGTACATGTATGATAGTATTAATGTTCCAAAGAGGGTATGTAAAACAGTAGTAGGAAAAAAACTCCTTAACCTATATAAAATTCCAGTATTCCTAAAAATCAAATTACTTAAATAATTAATATGAGATTTCCAAGATAGATTACTATCAATATATAAACCTAGGAACTTAATAGTATCCACTCGTTGTAAATGAATATTGTTTATTAGAATATGTCCGGGGAGTGAATTTATCGTGTTACTAAAGACCATATATTGTGTTTTAACAATATTTAATGACAATTTATTTAAATGAATCCATTTCTGAACAAATTTCATGTCATTATTAACTATATTCAATAAGGCCTCTGGTTCACGATGCGAATAAAACAGGTTCGAATCGTCCGCAAAAAGTATAAAAGATAGTATTTGAGAAGCATTAGGAAAGTCATTCACGTATATAATAAAAAGAAGTGGACCAAGGAGTGACCCCTGGGGTATTCCACAGGAGACAAATCTGTGACTTGACTCGTGTCTATTCACAACAACAAATTGTTTTCTATTTTTTAAATAACTCCTGAAGTAGTCCAACGTGTGCCCACGTATTCCATAATGATTTAACTTATATAATAATATATTATGATCTATTGTATCGAAAGCCTTGGATAGGTCCAACAAATTTCCAACTGTATGTAATTGATCATCAATAGCATTTGCAACCTTATAAATGAAAGCAACGCATGGGTTGTGGAGTGTTTTTCTCTAAAACCAAATTGTGAACTAGATAAAATTTTACAATCATTTAAAAATGTAAGTGTAAGTGAAATTGGCCGATAATTATTTAAATCCTCATGACTTCCTTTTTTAAATATAGGGATGACCTTAGCAATTTTCATTTTGTCTGGTACTTTACCATTTTCGAGAGATAAATTCAAAATATGAATGCGAGGAGAAGCAATTTCACTAACAATATTTTTTTAAAGAAAGTTTGTAATGCCATTTTATCCAGAAGACTTTTTCGTATTTAAATTTGTAATTATATCGTAACCTCTTGTTCATGGATCGGAGTAAAGAATGACGATGAGGAATTTGTATCATGTAAATAAATATTAAACTAACCATCTGTTTGTGGAATATTATTAGCTGCAAGGGTGGGGCCGATGTTTACACAATAGTTATTAAACGTTTCTGAAATTCCATTTGTATCCTGTATCAATTCATCACCACTAACCACTTGAGAAATTGTATCGTTACGCTTTTGAGGATGTAGTACTATATTTCTTACTTTCCAAGTATTTTTAGCATCATTCCTATATTTTGTTAAATGATTTCCAAAATAACTTGACTTTGCAGCCTCTAAAACCTTAGTAAGTCCATTATGATATTTAGTATATTTATTCTTATTGCTAGAAGTAGGTTGTTTCTTATATTTGTAATATAATTTATTTTTTTCTTATTAATAGATTTTAATAAAGAATGACTTATCCATGGGTGTCTAGGTATTGTATAATAATCTTTATCATAATTAATAATTATCATAATTAGACGTAATTATATCAACGAAGTTACTATAAGCAACATTAATTTCAATAGAGTTAAAGACCACAGACCAATCAGCATTTAATAAGCTATTTCTTAATCTATTAACATTATGTTCGGATAAGTCCGGAAGCCTAAAAAATCATTTTGGGGTAAATTCATTTTAATGTGGGGAATAATACTAAATATCGGAAAATGATCCGAGATATCTGAGACGAACATACCAGATTTAAGGAGAGAATTATCATTAACAAAAATATTATCTATTAGCGTATGAGATGTATCAGTTACACGCGTCTGTTTCCTTATAAGGAAAAGTAATGAATTAAAAAGCATTATATTAACAATTGTTATTATCACCATAATTCAATAAATCTGAATTAAAATCACCCATTATAAAACTTGTTTTTATTTATTAAAGAAAGTGATATCAAAATGTTCTGTATGATATTAAAAAAAAAAATTATATTAGAATGAGGGGGTCTATAGATTTTACCAATTATTATATTCTTATTACCCGCGGACTCAATTTCAATAAAAATTGTTTCAATATCTTCAGTCATATATTCAATTTCTTTTAGTACTTTATATTTAAGATTATTTGTAACATAAAATCCAACTCCACCTCCCCGTTTAACAGTTCTATTATTAGTTATAAGAGAAAATCTATCAATACAAAACAAGGAAACAGGGACATTGTTTAACCACGTTTCCGATAATCCAAATATAGCCGATTCAAACTTAAATTCATTTACAAGTCCGGAAAACTTATCAAAGTTCTTGCTAAGACTTTTAATATTTAAGTGCATCAGTAGCAATTCATCTTTTGCATTTAAACTCAAATTTGAAATGACCTGCTGTTCGGTAAAATAAGCGGAAATATTATTATTTACAAAAGGGTCGTTCGCAGCTCTGGCAAATCGAGATCGATTACCTCTAGATGATTAATTCAATATCATTCATTGAACATTTAATATAGAACCTATTGTGAGTATTGATGCATGAATGTGTCTTCTATTCGGGTGGATCAGCTTGATGTTTAAGTAAGAAATAAAGAGAGAATTATCGATTAACAATTGGGCACAAGAATATATAAAGAAGACATGGCACCTTGACAGAAATAAAACATAACATACAAAAAGGAGAGAAAATATGAAATCATTCGGAGAAGCAGACCATAAGTGGTCTTCTGGCCTCCGCCACACTACTGAATGATGAGTGAGAAAAAATTTGAAAATAAGAATGTCTAAGTAATAGCAAAGTATGATATTAATAATAGCATGTAAGTCATTGCATAATTTGCAAAATTTCATATACATTACTTGGTATCTCTAAACCAAATAATGTATATATGTTGCATAATATATAACCATTATAACATTGTTAATAATCATAAACTTGTATGGGTGTTCGGTCATTAAATGAAATTCCATAAAATTATGTTTTTTTAATCATACATGCAGGGGGACCCCAAGGATAAAACAAAATTGACACTGTATATAATTTGTATGATGGAATGCAAACATTACAAGACACACGAGCTAACCATCAACCCTCACACGTTTGATATAGACTAGTATGTGTAAATATCAACATGTGTGGTGAGGGTGGGCAAGAGAGCTTGAGAAAAAAGAATAAAACAAGAATGAATGCATCCCGAATGTATGTAAACATTATTAACACCTGACATTGTCGGCTGTAGGGAAGGAGTAATAATAACACATAGTCCCAGCACTTGAATAAGCTTGACCACAATTCAAAGTATTAAGTGACATCAATTACAATGAAGCATGTGTGGTTAAATAGAAAAGATCAGGAAACGTCTTCACACACAATACACACTGGAACCTCATTACAAGGAGCACTAATGAATAACAAAGCACTCGGTGTGTTAACATGGTAACACTGCCGGTACCAGCCCTTTGTAATCAATAATTACACACCCAAGTATTCAAAACGAAGTAGTCCAGGGATATCGTTATAAAGTGGCTCCACCGTGTTCTATATATCATCATTAACAATACCAAGTCTCGTGCATTGCGTTTCATACAAAAGAAAACATGATAACAATAATAATAGCACCTGTATCTGCTCTTAGGGGCATGCAACATAGGGCGCCTGCACAATCGGAAGGCCCGTGTCAAGAGTTTTACTTCACGCGAATGTAAATAAAAGGACGAACATATCATTCAAGCAAAACCACTCGTGCACGCTCCAAGAACAACAACTAATTTAGGCTAGTCAGATCAGTTGACCGAGTGTACAGTCCTGACAAAAGAATTGTAGCTCAATACATCTAGAGCAAAAAAAACACAATGACAGGCCATGTACATGTATACTGCAACTAAATCGAATATCGTGCATGCACACATTCTCTCAACAAGACGTGCACTGTGTGCATTAAACTTTCGACTAGCCAAATGCTGCTCGATTATATCGATTTTATATAATATATATTTTCCGACATTTTCAAAGTAATATACAAAAATGATATTTATACCGTTATACCATTTCCTTATAAAGGTAGGCCAATAATCGCTATTAACGGATTGACTCAAGTCTTGTAAATGATCGATGAGTCTATAATTATACTCATTAACTTCATTTACACACAAGTAAGGCATCATTATTTTCGACATAATGAAAATTAAATTGGTTGTTAAACAAACAATCACATTCAACTTGACACTTTTTTATACTTATTGCTCGTTCATTTTCTTCACGAGTCCAATCCAATACCCTACATGAGCCATCAAATTGACTGTTTATTTTGTTTGTTATACTTAATCAAAAACGAAGTAATTAAGACATCTTATGATTAATATAGAGATCTTGTAAGTATGTCATGAATTATTTTGTTGTAATCTGCTCCACTTTTTCCTTCTCGAGTTCAGGTTCAGTACTAATTTGGAGCCATATTGGGTGATTATTTATAGGTTGAATAAATGTTCGACTGCCATATAAGTGGAAATTGTAGGTATGCTTAACCTTTTATCAGATTGTAAAAAAGCTACGTCCATTTATTATATTGGTATCTCTATAATGAGCATTCACTAACACAGACTTGGTATAATTCAACACCTTTACTTTCATTGGCTTATATCTTTTATGCCACTGATGTCATGTTTCTTATTGCGCATGTAAGAATGTCTCAATATATTAATCTCCTTATTGCTGGAATAATATTTCGGTAGAGATTAACATTGCCTACGTCATACGTCTTTTGTTGCACCATAATATCAACTTTAACCTCCGCTTTTGCGAGCGAGCAAAAAGGAAACTTCATTCCGAGGAAACTGGTAAAATTAAACATTTACTTAGCTAAAAAGATAATAGAAGAGAGAAATTTTCGAATTTTCCACTATTCCTTAAATTCCATTTCATTTTTCTTCAATTTCCTTCACAAAACCCACATTTCGGTAAAAATGGAAACAATGGTACAAAATGTACCATGATTCATTAGAAATGTCATAAATACGAATAAGAGCAATAACCATGCACTTCGAAGGCATTTGCGGTCTTAAACAAGAACTCAACTATCCCTTTAAATACTCGATTGTCAAAGCGGTCGGGGTGGGCACAGCGGGAATATGTCAAGTGATCCTCGCGTTGATTGGTTACTTGAGATGGGCGTGTCTCGCTGCGCAGACCTTCCTGATCAGGGTGCCTGCTAGCTGCGACATCCGTATATTGGATATTAACCCATGAAAGTTGGCGTTAATTTCCGAGTGTTACAGTAGACGTGTTCGTCGTTTCTCACTACGCTGTCTAAACAGAATTAGGCAATTTGTATTGTGAACATAAATGTAATTTCAAAAATAAATAAAAGACCATTTGTAATACTGGATCTTTTATTCACGTTTTACTTCCTTTTGATGAGTGGGGGGATAAAGACAACACTGCAAGAAAAACCTTACAGAAACTATAATGCTGCTGGGTGAACAAGTGTCGTATTTGAGTTATAAAGACAACACAGCAAGGAAGATGAGCAAAATGTTTCGACAACCTAAGCTGTAGTATTCTTGGATGCTTGCTTCACGTTTACAATACATTTTTCCTTCTGAGAGTTTCTTTATTTGAGATGTAAAGACAACTTCGCAAGAACAAAATACAATCAACCAACTTTTGCTCGACTGGATTTTATCGAATAATTGGGATTTCTTTTCCATCGGTCAAAATGGTGAGTCCTCGCCTTTATTTTTTTTAATTTACATATATTTGCAGATATATATGTGCATACATACACACATATATATATATATATATATATATATATATCTGTGTGCGTGTGTGTGTGTGTGAGTGTGCATGTGTGCGTGTATGCTTGTGTGTGGTCTAGACATGGATCATAAGGGTTCTTCCACAAACTCTTGGACCCTTATACACTGTTGTTCATAAAGGTGGAATAAGTTTGTTTACCCCAATTTATGGAATGATTTTGACTATGATTTATTCCTAATAGATCTAGATAATAGTATACATTCTCAGATTTTATTGAACAATAATTTGCGAGTGTTTGTTTTGCGTGACTGCTAAAGCATGTGTGTGCTACTATGCTTATCAACTAGGGGACATATGTCCTTAAAGAGAAGGTTCATTGATTTTCAAACTTGACTGAATTTGGTATCATTGCAATCGAAAAATGACACTGATTAAAATTATTACATTTGTGTAACTTGTAAATTACTGCGAAAATTATAAAACGTGATTAAACTTGACAAAAAAATCAACCCACTCAAGACCCCGAAAACATCGTAGTTCAGCTGATTTTTCAGTGGCGTCACAAAATGAACAATGGGCCTCTCAGCTGAAATGATTGACGACGGTGCGCGATGCATTTCGCGTGCAATTCACATGTATTGCATTGACTCTCGAGTACCGTACCCATCTATACCAAATGTTGTTTACCTTCATCAAAATACCCTGGAAATATCGATATGGACGAAAAACATACTTGATTTGAGTTTTAAGGAGATAGAAGAAGGAAGTACCTCGGACATATCGACAACGACAATGGAGATTTGGGAGATCTCTAGACTATAGATCAATTTTATAACTTCCAAATAGCGAGTGGATATATATCGTCGATGTAGCGTTCAAGTATACCGTAGGCCTGTCTGTGCATTACGCGTACGTATATATATATATATATATACGTACGTACAAGCTGCCTGCGTTGCATCGCATCTTGCGCAACTTGCTTGCCGTAGCCAGCCTAGCCCGGTCAAGCCGTGCAATTCAGCCCGCGGCTCGAGCTAGCCGTGAATCGCGAACCGGACTGATCTAAGTCTTCTCTCGGTTCCCCCCCCCCTTTCCCCATTTATCTGGTACTACGACTGAATTCATAAAAATTTTAATTAATCGGCCTAAACAGACATTTTCGTTATGAATATCTGGACAATTTTATGTAGATTTGTCGCCTATTTTGCTCCAGAAGAATCGTTAGGTCAGCATGCTAAATGTCATTTGCACTCCCAGATCAGACACATACACGCTGACCTGCTCTCAGGATATGTGATTATTTTCCCGATTTTTATGCTCAAATGAAATGACAAAATCACATAAAAATCAAACAAACATTTGTAGAAAGTAATATTTATTCAGTGTATCTCACTAAAAATGGCAAAAATAAAGGAAATATCACCACTGGCGGTAAATATATAAACAACGTTAACCCATATCGAAAAAATTGCAATGGGTATCCAACATTGTCCCGAATGTGTGATGTAGGTTGTTCATATTGTGACGTCACATTATCGTATGTAAATAACGCCGTCATCTCACTTTATGAGTGGGTTCTGGAAAGGGTATCAAAATTGCATTTTATTTATTCCTCACAATAGTGAGGGCTTAAAAAAGTACTTAACTCATTTTGTTAATGTTCTCAACAATCTGTAGAGGTATAATTTGCCTATTTTCCAAATTTCAATGAACCTTCTCTTTAAGCCATAACTAACAGTAATGAGGATAAATGCATCACAAAGCCACTAATATAGCACATCGACACCGTTCTGATCATGGGGCCTCACAGTTACGAGGCCATTGCTTTGCTACTGAATCATGACTGTACGCAGCGGAGGCTAGGGTAGGGGCAGCCCCAATAAATAAAATAAAACGAAGAAAATGCAATAAATTATCAATAATTCATTACTTTTCCCAAGGGTCCCCAAAAGAAAAAAATCCTCTGTGTGGCCATGCCTTGAACCATAATGCATGGCCGTACAGATGATCTTTTTAAATGTTGGGGACATTCTTTTAGAGCCCCCTATTTTCACTATAATATGTCATTTTTTAATTTACACTTTGAACCAGCATTTCAAATTAGCGATCATCATTTTCATACTCCCGCTACAGTCCCAGAGTGAGTGTTCAAAATTAATTTAAAATTCACGAAAAACAATCCAATAAAGATATATTTTATAATTTTCAAATTTCATTGAAATAAAGGTCTTATTATCACTATGTCGCAACCATAGCAACCGGTGACTGAATCATCATAACATTGGTACGTAGGCCTACTAAAAATATAAATTGCATACTTGGAATTACTATTAATGTACAAGATGTGTGTACAAAATGCGTGTATGTGTGTATGGGAGTTTGTTTGTGTGTGCGCGTATCCTTGTATGTGCTCTAGACATATATTATAAGGGTTCTTCCATAAACTCTTGGACCTTATACTTATATACTCTAGTTTTACAACCCCATATCAAGCGATATCTCATGATATCTCACAATGTTACAAATACGGATGCTCTAATTCCATTCCTTCAGAGCCCCCTATTCTAACTTTAATATGTCATGTTTATTTCACACTTTATACCAGCATTTCAAATAAGCGATCATCATCTTCATACTTCAGCTACAGTCCCAGAGTGATTGTTCAAAATTAATTTAATATTCACACAAAAACAATCCAATAAAGATATATTTTATAAATTTCATATTTAATTGAAATTAAGGTCTTATTATCACTACTGCGGCGACGAAGGCCACGGAAAACCACTTCACTATTATTCCAAGAACAATCATGATGAATCACAACTCTAAAGCAAAAGCCAAAGGCGTGAAAGGGGCTCGTCTACCTCAAGGGACAAGCACCTCGCCCGGTAGGGTGTCCCATGGGCGACAGGTGGGCCCCGACCGTCAGCCAGCTACTGTTGTACGTCTTTGAGTTAATAATCTACCACTGAAATACACTTCAAATACCATTCACCATTCAGATTACCCTTCATTTGTTTGTACATGTACCCTTCCTCAGTTAAATGGTATAATTCATACACCATTAAAGGTACTATGTCCCATTTGCAGGCCAAAAAAATAAAAAGGTTAAATTCCAACGGCATTTGAAAGACAATACTAATTTAGAACTTCCCTACAAAGAAAGGGGGCTTGAAAATGTCTTTAAGTGGGAAAATAACGACTATTAGTTGTCGAATCGACTTAGGAGCTATAGAGCCAGTAAGTAATAGTCAGATTTTCAGACCATTGTACCGAATGGTCGTACGTTTTATGCTGCGCAAAGATTCAATCAGTTTAATTTGGGCCATTACAAGAAGTGGGTATGACTTTGATGTAGACATGTGCTCATGTACCCTTTACAGCTCATTTTATGTATGTTATTACCAAAGATGAAAAAGCCAGTCAGTCACTCAATAGTGTCTGACAGTGAAGTCTAGCAAGTAAACGGGTTTCCTTGCATAATTTGAATATTAGGACACTGCTAACGTTTAAATTTCACACATAGGACATAAATGACATATTTATAATTCCTGCAAAGATCTACAGAATTTGATGTTGGCTGCAAAAGGGACATAGCATCTTTAAGGCATTAAGATTCCCTTTGAGTTAGCCTATATACTCTAGCACTGAAATACCCTTCAAATACCATTCACCATTCAGATTACCTTTCATTTACCCTTCATTCTTTTTAAACCTTCACCCCTCAAATGGTATAATTCAAATACCATTAAGATACCATTTGAGTTATATACTCTACCACTGAAATACCCTTCAAATACCCTTCACCATTCAGATTACCTTTCATTTACCCTTCATCTTTTGTTTACCCTTCACCACTCAAATGGTACCATTCAAATACCATTGAGATACCCTTTGAATTACACTCTACCACTGAAATACCCTGCAATTTACCCTTCATTTTTTTTTACCCTTCACCACTCAAATGGTATCATTCAAATACCATTAAGAAACCCTTTGAATTATACTCTACCACTGAAATACCCTTCAATTTACCCTTTATTTTTTATTACCCTTCACCACTCAAATTGTATCATTCAAATACCATTAAGATACCCTTTGTATTAAACTCTACCACTGAAATACCCTTCAATTACCATTCACCATTCAGATTACCCTTCATTTACCCTTCACTTTTTTTGTAAGGGTAAGGCCAAAGTTATAATCCATACTAAATTAGCTCTGCAAATTTGGCGTGCACTTTCGAGAATTTCATTTTAAGTGTTGTTGCTGATGCATGTCAAAAGCTATGATTCTGTCACGGAGGTTATTGTTACCAAACTCACATTACACAGATAATTCTGTTCATGGCAATAAATCTTAAAATATCAAATTTGAAAATTTCAAAGTAGCAATTCATCTGAGCAGCAGTGAATCAATTTGATGGCCTATTTGGAACTCTTCCTAGAGGCACTTCTGGCATGACTATGTATCGATAATTACCTGTTGATGCCTAAAGTGCTATTGTAGCAATTGCACAATAAAGAATACAAAAGAAACAACAGAACATTGTGATTGCAGTGAAAACAGATTTGTCCTGCAGGAAATATATTAACTCTGACTTATGTTGTCATTATAATTTTTTTCACAGCTGATAGAAAAATATTGATGATTAATTTCATATAGAAAAACTATTGTATCAAGAAAAACACATTCTCACCGACTGCATGACCTTACATGATAATGTATGCCACCTTTGTGACAAATATTACTCTTTTAATATCCAAAAAGGTACCTTGACTAGACAAGGGCAGATATCAGCTGCAATAATTCAAACGACTGGCTGTCACTTTAATAGCACTTTCATTTGTGTCATTTCAAATGTTCTTATTGTATCCCTTGAATGTATTTGCTATGCTCATCATTTACAAAATGTAGATTTCATTCATTAAAGAATCAACATATTGATTAGACATTGAAGCTTTCAAATCTGTGTTAATTTTATTTTGTATGTAAAAAATGTATTGTTTGTCATTTAACAAGTTAAAGGGGGAGGCAAAAAATGAATGGATGAGGTTGTATGCTGGTAATTATGAAATGATAATAAAGGACAATGATGTGATTCAATGATGGTGTGTTTGTTTGATTGTGAGTATTGAAATATCCTAACAATGCTTTTTCTTATAAGTTAGTGTTTATTTATTAATTTTTGTACTTTATTTATTTATTTTTTGAGGAGGAGGATTCATGAAAGAACAAAAAACAATCACTTTGAAAGGGGCGGAAAGCAAAGTGTGATGGGAGTGTCAATGTATGTTAATGAGAGAGAGTATATGAATGGAATAAGGGAACATATAGTTGTAAGCAGATATGGTAAGAAAAATATAGAAAAGGGAACACACAACAGAATGGAAAGGGGCACTTCTAAGAGTGAGAAGAAAACAGTAACAAGAGGAACTTTAAAGTACAAGTCCACTCCACTGAAAAGTTGAGCTGATTAGATAGACAAAAATCTAAAAAGCCCAAATATAACTTGGTTTTGGAAAATGGTGCTCAGATTTATTTTTAATAATTTTTAATGAGCAAAAACAAGTTAATGATCGAACGTAGGGTCCTCACACACAGATTGGGTAAAATTTAATGCAATCAGA
Source organism: Mesocentrotus franciscanus (assembly GCA_037976565.1). Taxonomy (NCBI): domain Eukaryota; kingdom Metazoa; phylum Echinodermata; class Echinoidea; order Camarodonta; family Strongylocentrotidae; genus Mesocentrotus; species Mesocentrotus franciscanus. Next base: position 27,993,910 of record CP137673.1, read on the forward strand.
AGTGATACAAAATGATAAGAATAATGAAACACTTTATTCTTATCAGGTGAATGAAATAGTATAGAGGCACACAAAGACGTATGCATTAAATTTGGTTACATTACGAAAATAATTGTCAGAATGTATACCGCTGGCACTTTCGTTGTGAGGAGCATACGTCACATCCGTACAGCAATATAAATGTTTTGCTCGAAATACCCGAAACAAAAATCGCTCTTAAAAATCACCTGATTGAAGTACGCCCGTGATATTTGGCAGTTTTAACCTTTGATTTATTTACAACATGTTATAATTTTTGAAAATCGGAGTGGACTTGGGCTTTAAAACAAAGTAAAACAGGACAAATTGCACGAAGGAAAATTGCACTTATAATAAATAAAAAGGGATATTAATCAGATGTAAAAGGGAATGTTTAAGGAGAAGACAGGCCCCACACTTATGTAAGTACCTGAAAAACGGGCAAATGTGCCATCCCCAACCCGAGTGCCGCCTTAACTGCGGCCTTTGGCATTGAACATGCTTGGTATTAAATTTGATAATTTAAAAAATACTTGGTTATCAACAAAAACTTGTTCCCCCCCCCAAAAAAAAAAAAAAAATTGTCTAAAACTGTCATTAATTTTGAACAGAATTCTCTATTTCCCGATGTATGATCAAATTACGCCTGTACAGCCAATGAATGCTTAACATAGCATATTAATAATCAAATGAATAAGAATAAAAGTTATCTTAAAACTGATTTATATATGGATCACACTCTAACTTAAAATTGATTTTAAGGCTAAAATCTATCTTAAAATTGATTTGGATCACACTCTAACTTAAAATCGATTTTATTTATTTGATGAAACAGCTCCTAAAATCGATCCGATCGATTTTAGGCCCTTAAAATCGATCGGATCGATTTTAGGCTTAGTGGAACACCCCCCATTAGAGGGATATGGTATTGATAGATTAACAGAAATTATCAATAAAATATATGATGAAGGAACATTTCCAGATGAATTGGGCAGATCCATTTTCATTACTCTCCCAAAGAAACCGGGAGCTGTGGATTGTGAGCAATAAAGGACAATCAGCCTTATTTGCCATATTACTAGATTATTTTGAGGATATTGCTTTCGAGAGCAAGAAGTAGAATAACTCCCATGGTCGGAAGGGAACAATTTGGTTTTGTAGAGGATGCGGGCACAAGAAATGCACTATTTGTGGTTAGAAATATAACGGAGAGAGCAGTCGAAATGCAGAAAGATGTTGATTGATTATTCAAAGGCTTTTGATAAAGTAAAATATTCAGAGCTTTTTGAAGAGCTGAAAAAGCTCGATATATATATATATAGGAAAGATCTAAGACTGCTACAAAGTCTATATTGGAATCAGTTTGCATGCATCAGGGTAGACGGAGAGTGCAGTGAGTATATCAACATCAGACGGGGAGTCAGACAGGGTTGTGTTATGTCGCCGGACCTGTTCAATATGTATAGTGAAATCATTCTAAGAGAATTGGAAAATGAAAATGGGATACGAGTGAGTGGCCATGCAATCTCAAATATTAGATATGCTGATGACACTGTATTATTATCTGAATCAGAGGAAGATCTCCAGACTCCTGGATGGAGTTGTAAAGGAAAGTGAGAGAATGGGACTAGATATCAACTATAAAAAGACAAAGTGCCTAGTAGTCTCCAAGAAGAGCAGTCCAAAATGTTACTTGAAACGGAAAAAACAGGTTATTAAACAAGTCTCCTCTTTTTACTATCTCGGGAGCATGATCTCCGATGATGCCAGATGTCAAGAGAAATCAAGAGAAGTCAAGACAGAAATCAAGAGAAGGATAGCTCTCGCTAAATCTGCATTTTCAAAGTTAGGCAAACTTCTAACAAATCGCAAAATGGGTATGAGGACCAGAATAAGAGTACTGAATTGTTACATCTACCCAGTACTGATGTATGGTAGTGAAACATGGACTTTAGCCTCTGATACTAAAAAGCGGTTGGAAAGTTGCGAAATGTGGTTTTTAAGAAGAATGATGAAAATCCCTTGGACTGATAAAGTTAGTAATGAGGAAGTTCTTAGAAGAGCTGGAGTGCAAAGGAAAATGATACGTGAGATGTTGATTAGGCAGTTGAAGTTCATGGGTCACATTACACGTAAAGAAGGCCTAGAGAATCTTGCCTTGACGGGGAAAATTGTAGGAAGGAGGAGTAGGAGAAGAAGAATGATACTTTGGATGGACAGTCTGCAGAAATTGTTAGAAGAGAGAGGAGTAAAAGAGCTGGAAGTGGTGCTAATAGAGAAGGCTAGGAGCCGAGGGTTGTGGAACAGCATGATCGCCAAAGTCAATCGATATGGTACTTAGAGAGAGAGAGAGAGAGAGATTATCACTACGTCGCAACCATAGCAACCAGTGACTGAATCATCAAAAATGTACAACATTGGTACGTGCTAACAATATAAATTGCATACTTTGAATTATTATTAATCTACAAGAAAAGCTTTTTTCTTCATTTAAAGGCCAAGTCCAAAAATAACTTATTTTCAATAGAACCAGTAAAAATCAGACAAACCAATCAAAAAAAGTTTGCGCAAAATCGGATAACTAATAAGAAAGTTATGAATTTTTAATGACATGAAAAACTTTGAAAATCATGTCCTCACTATCCACTCATTATTTTCTTTATATTGATAATAATTTTCTATTTTCCCCCAAGAATCTTATTTCTTTATATACATATATATCCGTGGTGGATTCAGGTGGGGCCGAATCATCCGCCCCCCCCCCCCTTTAGGAGGCCCAAAAATAAGGAAGGTAACGGAAGGGGAAAAAGGAGAAAAGAAAGATAAAAGAAGTTAAAAGAGAAGAAGAGAAAAAGAAGAGAGGGGAGAGAGAGAGAGAGAATTGCTACCCTGAGAAACGAGTCGGCAACCTAAGGGATGGGATGGAAATTCCACCTCACCCCACCGCAAGCTTCTACTTCCCCCATATCAAGCGATATCTCATGATAACTCACAATGTTACAAATATGGAAACTCTTCCATTCCTTTAGAGCCCCCTATTTTCACTTTCATATGGCATTTTTATTTTACACTTTGAACCAGCATTTCAAATTAGCGATCATCATCTTCATACTCCAGCTACAAACCTACAGTGAGTTTTCAAAATTTATTTAATATTCACGAAAAACAATCCAATAAACATATTTTATAAATTTCAAATTTAATTGGAATTAGTATTAATGTACAAGATGCGTGTGTGTGTTTGTGTGTGTGTAAGTATATATATATATATATATATATATACATATAATATATACATCCGTATCTCACTTAAGATGCAATGTATGTCAACTTAAATATAGAATTAAAGAATGATAAGGAATTAGCTCTATGACATATCCAAAAGTAATTAAAAATTTATAAATGAGAGAACTCAGCGATCAATATACCGCCATCTTCTGGCGATCGCAAACACGGCACCGCGTTGTCCCTTCTTTGAATTGCGATATTCCACGATTCCACATGACGAATAGAAAAATACCAAGATTATTGCAATACCCAGAACTAAAGAATACATGGCGCCTTCCCCCTCCCCAATTTTTTCAATTACCTTAAACGTACCCCTTTTTGCTGTGGGAAAGCGCCCTTTTTATTTACGAAAATGCCCCTTTTTACTTCTAAAATGCTCCTTCTCATTTAAAATAAATAATACAGGTTCCCTCTGTCATTTATAATGAGTGCCTTTCCCTTATAAAAAGTGCCCCTTTCAAATGTGATAAGTACCTCTTGTTAAAGCATGATAAATTTCCTTTGTCAAATTTCCCATTGTCGCCTACATGTGTCATTTTACAGTCATGTTATTAAAGAGTCATATCTTGATTCCAGAAGAATCGGAGTAGCTTTGTGTAGTAACAGCTACTCTATATTTCTATTATCATATCTTGATTGAAGGAGAATTGGAGTAGCTTTGTGATGTAACAGCTACTCTATATTTATATCATCATAGTAATAGATTTCCTATTTCAATACCACTACAAAGAAACGGGGCATGGGGCACAATGCCAATAATTTTAGAAGAACGAACTGTGCCCCAGTTAAATATAATAGTGCTCGTTTTCACTGCTATCAAATGCCACTGCTCTCAATAGGTTACTATGACAATATGTTTTTGTCACCCCTGGTCTACCCGGTAGTATCCCCTAACAGCAGATACCTCATAACCTCCTTTACGTGTGTCCCCCCTTATCTAAGCATTTTCCCTAATTTCCGCATAGTTAATAATAATAATACATAAGATTTGTAAGGCGCCAAATCCACTTGACAATCAAATGCTCAAGGCGCAGCTTGTGCAAAAGATGAAATACATGATAAATAGACAAAAGTACAATAGGTAAGGTACGGACATGAAAGGTAATGATAATCAATTATAGGCTATATTAAACAGATATTTCTTAAGATTATTTTTGAACACTTCACCAGAACTACTATTTATAATCCATTGAGGGAGAGTATTCCATAACGACGGCCAGCATGAGCGAAGGTTCGCTCCCCTACTTTGTGGTTACCCTAGGAATAACAAGTAAGCCAGAGTATGTAGAAACGTAGCTGTCTAGAGGGAATGTAATGCTTGATCAAGCCAATGTTGTACTGCGGAGCAGAGCCATGTATACAGTGAAATAACAAAAGAATCTTGAAAATAACATGTTCTTCTACGGGCAACCAATGGAGTGATTTGAGGACTGGTGTGATGTGACTGTACTTGTTGGAGAGGGTCACGACACGAGCAGCAGCATTCTGTAATTTTTGTAATTTTGCGAGTAGGTTGTGAGGCGAACCAAACAAAAGGCCATTATGAATCCAAGCGAGATGAAATTAAAGCATGAGTAATTTTCTCAGTGGCACTACGGTTAAGATATTTACGAATAAATTTGTGTAGACATTGTCATATTTGAGTCGAGAAACACACCAAGGTTACGACATACATTGGATAAGGTAATTTCATGTCCAGCAAGAGTAATTGAATCAATGGAAATCTTCGCTAACTGAATCTTAGAACCGTACATTACAAATTCACATTTGGCAAGATTTAATTTTAGTGAATGTGATTTCAACCAATTATGAACATCTTGTACACAATTAAGTCTCAAGGTTATGGATAGCGCTGGCTGCATTGCTCTGATTGGGTTTGAAAGAAGTATATATTTGAATATCATCAGCATAAACATGATAAGAAAGAGAATGGTGATGAAAAATATTCTTCAAACCGGTTAAATACATCGAGAACATGGTGGGCCCGCCCACAGAGCCTTGCGAAACTCCGTATGTAAGTGGTACAAAATCTGAAAGGCAGCCGTTTATTAAGACAGCTTGAGAATGGCAAGACAGGTATGATTTAAACCATTCCAAGGCTTGACCTTTAACACCGAGAGACATGAGGGTATTCACCAAAACAGTGAGTGATTTTAAGTTCGGTGTTGAAAGCTGGTGTTGGTGTTGTGAGAACACCAACACCAGCTACAACACCGAACTTGAAATCATGCTGGTGTTGAGGTTGACCTCGGAAATATGACGCATTTCCGGTAGTCTGTGTTAAGGGCTAGTGTTGAATGTCGTCTGCTGAACCGAGTATCGCAGTTGGTGTTGACGATTTACGTGTAATTTTCCATTCACCAACACCAGCCCCTAGGGATTGGGAAATTCATGATTTCAAGTTTGGTGTTGGTGTTGGTGTTGCAGTATACCGCAGGTAACTATGCGTGCATCTGGCACGAATCTCACGATCAAGCCAAGGTAAAATCCATTTTCCAGTCAAAACAACTGTAAATCATGGGAGCTGTACATGTTTTTCAAGAGAAATGATATTTTCTCTATTCATTTTTAATATGACATTACATTTCATATTCGATATGATGTATTTCATTGGAATTTCTGAATAGATTATGCTTGTATCGCAAGACTTTTCGCCTGTAGAGTAGGACGTCACTCGTGTTGAGGCTGGTGTTGAGCTATCGATAACGTGATCGGTATCGTCCTTCTAAACTGACCGTCGGTGTAGGAGCTCGGTTTAGCAGCCTTTTCACGCTCTCAACACCAACACCAACACCAACACCGAACACCGTACTTGAAATCACTCAGTGTGGTTAACAGTGTCAAAGGCGGAAGACAAATCAGGAGTATTTTTCCACCATCCATCTCCCGGAGAATAAAGTTGGATACATTAACAAGGAGGGTTTCTACACTGTGGTGGGGACGGTATGCAGATTGAATGGGTCGAGGAGGTCATTATCGAAACAGTAATCATTTAATCTAGAAAACACCACTCTCTCAAGTATTTTGAACAAAAACGGGAGATTAGAAACCGGACGTTAATTACTTAGTAATTCAGAATCAAGATTAGGTTTCTTCAGTAAAGGAAGAATGTGTCCGTTTTAAGGACAGAGGGTACGCATGCCTGATCGATACTTAAGTTGACAATCTGTGAGATAACAGAGGCAAATGAAGAGGAGCAGTCCTTGATGAGAACAGTATAGACAGGGTCTATAGTTTACATGACTTAGCTGGCAATCTACGGAGCAGTGATTGTATGTCATCGGAGGTGGTAGGTTGAATCGTCTCGAAGGATGCTGATGTGACAGGATCAGGTGGAGTTAAGTCAGGAGTGAGACTGTCCTGAATCTTATGAACCTGTGAGTGGAAGAACTGAATAAATCTTTGAGCCAGTTTTTACTATCAGCATGTTTTGGAAGTGGAGAGTTCTGTTTCCGATTCAAGAGACGATTGGCCGTAGAGAAGAGTTTCTTAGAGTCATGTCCACAGTTATCGATTAGCCCAACAAAGTAGGAACGTTTGGCTCGTTCGACGAGATAGTTCGTGAAATCTCGTTGTACACGGAACATTTCTCTGTCAATGTGAAGCTTCCCGTTAGATCGCCATCTCCGCTCAAGCTGCCTACGCATACGTTTCTCAGCAGTAATCTCGCCGTTGTACCAGGGATTGTCCTGACGGTCTCTAACCTTGCGAATCTTGGCAGGAGCGTGAATATCGAGGAGCGAAGAAAAGATGGTGTTATAGCGGCTAGTAGCTTTGTTGACACTCTCTGACATTAAAGGCATAATGTCGCTCTCAGCAACATCCTTCGCAAAGGCTATCCTATTTATGTCTTTAATATTACGGGAAGTAAATGATCTGTCGCTGCGTGCGGGTTTAGTGAAGCGAAGTACACAAGTGATAGCAGCATGATCTGATATACCTTGAACGATACTTGGCTTCGAAATTGACAAATTGTCTGAATTGCGCACCAGAACGACGTCCAGAATGTGACCTTTGTCGTGAGTCGGAGATGTAACCAACTGGGATAGGTCATGACTGTTAAAAAGTCAATAAACTTGAGAGTGTGCTGGGATGAAGTGTTATCTAGATGAATGTTTAGATCTCCGGTGATCAAACGTGGGGATGGTTTGCACAACCTCTCGTCAAGAAGCGCAGAGAAGTCGTTAAGAAACTGGATGAAAGACTGAAATCCTGGTGGTCTGTATAAGACTATAATGTCGAGCTGTGTAGAGCCGCTAGATACTGTTCCAGACATTGATTCGAAGCTTTCGAATTGGCCTGTTGGATTAATATCGACGTGGAGACTGTCCCTGTAGAGAAAGCCGACTCCGCCGCCACGCTTGGAAGCTAGCTCTGGGTGGTGCTTGAACAGATAACCACGAGGGTAAAGCTCAGCAATCACTGCATCGTCTGATACAGTTAACCAAGTTTCACAAATACATGTCAAATCTAATCTGTGGTCAATAATAAATTCCTCTAATGAGGTAGATTTATTACGAACAGAACGGCAATTAAGCATACCAAGTTTGAGGGTGTCATTAAAACGATCACGGCGACCCTTCATACCTCGATGTGTCTTCCGCCCTCTGTCATGTCTGTTAATACCTAAAACATAATCCTATTACATAATTCCTCATTCTGTTCACGCTACAGTAGTGAGAATGAACGAGAATTAAAAGAGTGAAGTGTGTTACTGTCATACTTATATGATATAGAATACCTAGTACTGTTATCGTCATCCGAGGAGGCCAAGTTATGTGTGACAGGGCCTGGGTGCGGATTCACATCGCCAGATAACAATATCAAAATCTGAAAAGTGCATACAGTGTTAGCATATAACTGTACAGGAGCACCAAAATGTTTTCCTTTAAATTCATGTAGGTAATATTTTGTACATGTGGGTCAGAAACCAGATCAGATGCATGACACCATTGTTGTATTACATGACACCTACAGTACAACATGACCACACAACACACAAAAGCTACTAAAATGGTGAGATTCATTGTGATAGCACAGGCCTATTCAAACTAAACAAAGGGAGAAAGGCAGCACACACTTTAGGCATGAGTGAAGCACTATAACGTATAGCATGGTTTCTTCATTGTACTGTATGTGTGAGTACAACCTCAAGCAAGCTCAAAGCTTCACAAAATACGTATATAAAAAAATACTGACCTAAATGCTTCCAAATTTGCCTAGTAATGTCCAGGCTATAAGTACAATGAAATATCAAAAATAGAAATGGAGATGACACATGAAAACAACGAAATCAGTGGCAAATCAGAGAGCAGTGTAGTGTGGGCGGGCAGCCACCAGCGCGCTTTGCTCGCTAGCATTCATAATTCATATAATCATGCAACGTTAAAGGTCTTATTCATTCTTTATTTTGAGTATATGGTTAAAAAAAAAACATCAGGATTATTTATTCTTTGTAGTCAGATCTCATTGATCGTAATGCGACCTGACAAATCGATAAGATATTCATTTCATTTCATTTATTTATTTCACTCTCTTTTAAAAAACATCAAAAGTATATACATGTTCGTTCATTATCAACATAAAATAAAAGGAAGTGGGGAACCATAAAAGCCAAATTTGGCTTAATGAGAATGATCCCCAAATAAATACATAGCATAAACAAGATATAAACTTATTTTATTTATAAAAAAACATCGTACATACATTTCCAACAACAGAGGACAGAGGAAAGATAAAGATAAGGTAAGGTAAAGACAGTTACAGGAAGATAAGAAGAAAGAGAAGATTAGAAGAAGGAAATTACAACTTGAGTTATACATTCTACATAATAAATGAAAATTTCATTTTGTTCCGCTTAAATAACCCTTATACATATATTTGAAGCGTTTCAATGTATTGCACTGTTTCATATCTTCTGGCAAACTATTCCAAATTAATGGGCCATGGAAAATATGGAATCTTTAGAGGTTGAAATACGGTGTAGAGTAAGATGAAAATCAAGAGCATGTCTAGTACTATAATCGTGGATTTGACAATTCATTGTAAAACATTCCCTAAATGAATCTGGTAGAGGTATACCTTTCAAGAGCATGAACATAAAAAAGTACAACACAATGGCAAATATGATGATATATAGTAGAATCTTGGGCCACGTAAAGAGAGAAACGACACAATTTTAAAGAAGATCCTTGATAAAGTATTAATTGAAATGTAGGGGTATAAACGCATGTCTCAAAATATTTTTTTGCTTTGGGAAGCTCCTTTTAGGTGCCCTTTTTTGTATGAAAAAGCGCAATTTTTGTTGGTGTCTCCACTTTGAAAGATGCTCTGCCACCCCTGCAAAAATGAGGACATTGCTGAATAAATGAAAGGAAAATGAATCCACTATTATTTTTATCTGAAACTAGCTAAACATATATGATCTATTTAAGAAAATGTTTAAAAGATCGTGAATAAATAACTTGGCTATTTTTCTTTTCCTGTTTTTATTGTCACACGCATTGAACATTCAGATAGGAGTCTACTTCCTTGCATGTTGTATTAAAAATATCTTGACATTTGAGATATTATCATTTTGTAATGTAACAGAATTTATTCCTATTATTGTATCAGCTTATTATTGTAGTAGCTTATTGTAATAGCTACTCAATGAGTATTAATATTACTCTATACGAATTATTGTATCTCAATAGCCAAAATTCATATTGGATAGTAGGACAAACATTACAACTCGTAATATATGCAATTCGCGTTCTGACTATTGAAATACAATTATTCGTAACTACACGTGAATGAAATAATTTGTATCGAGGCACTGAAGTACTAATTACGAAAATGGCCTATTTAAGGGACCAATATCTTGAAGATGATATTCATAATAATACTCTTCAGTTCTTTAGTACATTATGAATAACGTCTCTATGCGCTTCCAAAGAGCTTTGGAAATTATTACCCTAGCTTTTGCTCCGGCAGCCGTTATCAACGCGCAGTGCATTTTAAGGGGGCTTATGCCATAAGGGTGGGTAGCGTCGCGTCGCGTTGACTTGAACGCACCCTTTCGAGAAAAGCGGGGGGAGGGGGGATTTTCTTGAAAGGGTGCGTTGACTAGTCTTCCACATCAGTCGTTTAGAATGGAATTTAAGGAATAGAAATTTAAGTCGTTTTAAATTGAAATAATCAAAATTGAAACAAATAAAAAATTAGATAAAACTATTTTTACGTAGTCTTGCAGATCAGGCGTTAATAAGAATAAGTAACAAGAAACACAATCAAATAATTTACTTAAATGTTTCAAAAATGTCAAATAAAGGTGTTTACCTAGTCTTGCATGTCAGTCGTTTATTTATTAAAATAACAAAAAATAAATCCATTTCTTTCTATGTACTCCGTTATTTGTTTATCTATTTATTTGTAATTTCATTCGTAATGACTGTTATGAAAGACTTGTTTACGTTAAAAAAATCAATTCTATACATAGAAAGAAATGAATATTATTTTATTTGACATTTTAAAATATTTTAAGCCCCACTGCACTACTTGTACCTACGTGCGCCCTTTATATAGTAGACAATGCCCAATCGGTACCCATTGGTCCCCCATGGTCCCCCTTTTCTTATATTAAATGAGAGCTGATTTGATGAGATAACCACCTGCCAGTGACCACGCAGGCAGGTCTAATCCCTCCTGGCCAAACTAGTGCAGACAGGCTTGAAGTAAATTATTCGATTGTGTTTCTAGTTATTTATTGATTCAATTATTATAGACGCCTGATCTGCAAGACTACGTAAAAACTAGTTTTATTTAATTTTCAATCTCTTTCTATTTTGATTATTTCAATTTAAACGACTTAAATTTCTATTCCTTAAATTCTATTATAAACAACTGATGTGGAAGACGAGTCAACGCACCCTTTCAAGAAAGCCGCCCCCGCTTATCCCGAAAGGGTGTGTTAAGGCGGTACTCCGTTCTCAACGCACCCTTTCGAGACAAGCGGGGGGGGGGGGCTTTTCTCGGAAGGGTGCGTTCAAGTCAACGCGACGCGACGCGACGCTACCCACCCTTTCGGCATAAGCCTTTCAAGGAATAATCCTACCAGATACCCATTAACCTCAGCTGGGTCGAGTGTGGCAAATGTAGATTAATGTCTTGTCAAAGGACATTAGTGCCGGGCGGGACTCGCACCGCGGACCTTGTGATCCACAGTCCAGTGACATATCAACTCGACCACGACACCTCTACTTACAAGATTTATCTGCAGTGAAGTAGAGTTAATCCCCCCCCCCCTGAAATGGCAACATATCGCATGTAGGCTTTGTATTCATATGTACATGTAAGTCAATCTTCAGTCAGGCAACTGTGCTGCATTTATTAGTATTATTTCAAGCCTATCATCATCTAATATCAAGCTTTTTCCATTTCTCTTTTTTCACATGTAAAGGACAAAGATCTCATACGAGGCGTGAACCTTGTTTTCCTGACATGCATATTCTTCGGTACGTATGATTCTGGTCAAAGATGGTTTACTTTCATTATTATTATTATCATCATTATTATTATTATAATTATTATTATCATTACATTAATAGTACAGTGAAGTAGAAGAAGTAGTAGTCTTCATTATAAATACAATGAAACATTGATAATGACATTATTCACTTTGTCGTTATTATTATTTATTTATTTATTTGGCACTTTCAATACATGTTAAAAAGGGACAAACAAATGAGTAAGCAAATATGGAGAAAAAAATCATAGACACATTTGTATTTCTTGAACAATGTATATGTATACCACCCTTTGTATTTATTAGAAGTGATAATTATAGAATTTATTTGTCCTAAACAAGATGAGGGGCCATGAAGGGCGTAGCCAGAGGCCAGACATTGAAAAAACATTTGCATTAACTCATTAGCTGCAAAACAAATATATACGTTGATTGATTGAGGGGCGTAGATAGGGGTTCTTGTGTCTTTTTGTGGTCAAGTTTCTCTCTCCAAGATAAAGTTCCTGCATTTTTCGATAAAGAGCTTGAAAAATAGTGATTTTAGGAAAAGAAAATTCAAACCTTCATCAACAAAAATGAACAAACAAAGGAAAACCTTTGAACAGCAAATCCTCACTCGTACACTTTCTCTCTCTCTCTCTCTCTTTCATAAAGCGTCCCTTGATTAATTTTAAAAGATACGTACTCCAGAACAAGTATCTTCTAGTCCATCACTCACTCACAACTACAATAAACAGCGAACCCCTAGATTAAATAACACCCTACGTATGATGGGAGCTCGGGTAATCATTTCAGGGGATAGCTTCAGAGGGAATCATTGCCCCAGAGTGTACATATCTGACGTGTAATTGTCTAGGATAAAAGTGTCAGAGGGTAGTTGAATCAATAGGCCAAATAGTAAATCAATGCATTTGTTCCAAATTAATGAGTACTGCAAGTATCGAAGACAATTCTTGGTAATTCAAAAATGGTCTCAACCTACGATACAATACCATGGTCCTTTAATATAGCCATGCCTTCGACTTGATCGTTTGGAGACGAATCCATGGGTTTCATAACCAGGATTTTGGCTTTAGGAAAAGAGAAGAGAGCTAACGACAGTTAGATTTAAATCTTTTTCTAGACGAGAGGTATTACCTTCACGACCAGCTTCCTTGACCATGTTGACATTCATCATGATATTTCCATCTTCTAGTTTCCTTTGTTTAAATAGAATTTAACACAAACCTTTGGTAAGAAACTTATGAACGTGGTGCCTTGTCGGTACCTTGTAATACATGCTCGCAAGGTGAACCAAATTAATCAATATACCTTTAAAGTCTACAGAGGAGGGCTATGATGACAACTAGAGAGTTGCTGTGTCTAAAACAAATCATAACTTAAACTTAAATAGAAGGTTGAGTTCTCGGGAGAGGTGACAAATAACTTGTGATCGTTATCATTGTTATTCTACAAGTGTGGAAGAACATAAGAGAAAAACGTGCCCTGAAAAGCATGGCTCTTCAAATGCCTTCATATTCTAAATATGAAAAGTAACAGCTTCAAAATGAGGCCCGATTTTTATGCCACATGTTTGTGTAGTCCATTATACATCTTTCTGTGTACAGTGCTTATAACTTTACCAAGACTGGGCCAGATTTCTTATCACTTTGATGACTCCAGAACCTTGCAGTACACACCAAAACTTATATGCTACAAGATCAACTTTTTTCTGATCGATTCGACACCGTTTCTTTCACAATGCAATCGCATGACAAGAGCTTAACTTTATATTTAACTTCAGGATCTAATTTATCATGAATCTTCATTATTTGGAGAAATGCCATGCCAGTCTAGTTCATCTTCGTGAAAAGATTTAAAGTTTAGACAACTAATATCTATTTTAAACTGCTCTTGCCGTGTTTACAAGGTTTATAATACGTGTGTATTGATAGTTGTATTAAAAATGTACATTATCTTAATTCACTTTAACCCATTGCCTATAGCAACTGAGAAGTTCCTGTCTTTAGTCTATGGGAATAAGAGAAAATCGTTACTCGACAGGTTAAATGACCAAATGCTGTTAACAAGTTACCTACAAAAGTTTTCATTGAAGTTTAGAGCAATCACAATTAACATAAAAAATTATGTGTCTTGAGTTTATCCAATTCAGGTATTGCAGCTTATCCCATGAAAATGAATTCAAAGGGGACTGATCTTGGATATGTTTTTTAATCATCATTTCAAGTAGAAGAAAAAGCAGCAGGTCTGTATGCTGTAGTCAGTAGAGTAGAAGCTGGGGGCACAGACGCTCTTGCCCCTTGTTTCCCAATCGAGTGGTGAGATAGATTAAAACGAGAAAAAGAAAAGGCAAGAAGACGTTAAGAGAACCTCCCGCATCCCATTCTAATTTGTAAATGTTGTTAATTCAAATAAAACATGCGCCCCCTTCACCCCAGCTAAATATTATTCCTACGAACTATCTATACCTGCTCATGCGCACATGGTCATTTTCATCGACCTCATAAATATACGGTTTATTTATTCAAGACTAATCAGCATCGTAGCTATATGTACAATTGTGCTTCTCTCATCAATCAATCGGTGTGGCGTGATCGGTAGGGCGATTTTGAACCCCTGTTTTCTTTTGCTGATATTATAGAAAGGTGAAACGTAGAGAAAATACAAGTATTATAGTTGTAGTCTCTCTCGAAACAGGGATAAAGGTCTCACTTCGTAGGAATAAAAATTTCGCCCCCTCTATAGTTCAAGAGCTTCCTCAATGGATGGACCCGCGCTACGCCATTAGTTGTAGTTACTGGGGTTTTATCGGTTAATACCACGACAGACCAAATATACTCTTCACTCAATTTTAAATTCTCTCTTGGTTTATATCTCGTTCAAAGCCTCTCTCGTTTCTTCGAACGAGAACACGGGTATTTGCTGTTCGGACGGATTAGGGCTGAATTACACCTTACCAATGTTCAACAAATGTAAGATGAAACTGCATTTTAATGGCAGCATGATACAGACCATTCCAAAGCTCATCCCATACACATCTACGGAAGCTGCTTGTCCAAGAAGGAAGAATAAACTGGGGATCCCACCCGGACACAGAGTGTGCAGATTTCCTGGTAAGTCATTCTTCGCCTGCTTTAACGTGATAAAACATATAATCTATTCTACTGTTCAATTCTTTTGAAAATGTAATCATGTAAATCCTAGCCAATATTATCATAAGATTCGATATATATATATTAGAAACCATTTTAGGACATTGGGAACAAAGGTCGACTGACTATCCATAGTAGTCTGGTTTTATGGCCTGAGGAGCAGCCGAACCCACCCCTCCCCCCCCCCCAAGATGGCTTGACTTCATCCAGTCCATAAAAAAACCTTCGTCAATA
Source organism: Mesocentrotus franciscanus (assembly GCA_037976565.1). NCBI lineage: Eukaryota > Metazoa > Echinodermata > Echinoidea > Camarodonta > Strongylocentrotidae > Mesocentrotus > Mesocentrotus franciscanus. The sequence goes on from CP137673.1 coordinate 28,009,108, forward strand.
AAAGGAAGTAATGTCACTGTACATTACAAAACATGAAAGACTGTCAAATCCTAAAACTTTTGTTTTGTTTTAGTTCCTTGGGAGAAGGTGTTGTTAACTTAGTTTATAATCCCAAACAAAATGGTTACATAATACTTTTCAATGGGTGATAAATTACAGGTTCCGGCAGCGACTATTGATCTACGAAAGCCGAATCCCTAAGTTCAACCTAGTATATCCATCACCATGCACGTTCCTAACCCTAACCCTAAACCTAACACAAAACCTTATTGCGAAACACGCAATAATAGCACACCTTTGGCAACATGAAAACCGGAGCAAATGTTTGATTATCAAATTACAGGGTCCAGTTCGGGATCAATTTGAGAACCAGTAGGAATTTCATAATTGAATAATTAGTTCATGTCATTACAGAAAGATATTTGACGATAAATTATACTTCAACACCGCTGCGGTACTTAATAGTTCACCTTAGAAGTACCATGCAGAAAATTTCTGAACATGTTTTTGCTAATTTCGGTCTGCGCGCTGCGCCGCTCGACTGTAGCCGTTGCATACTTTTGGTCACGAGGGAAAATATAACTCCTTCAGGTCCACAGAATTATATAATATTGGATCGTTTTTAGTGTGATACATGTACAAGATATATTGCTCGAGGCCCTCGAGCTATGACAATATTGGACGAGTCGAAGACGAGTCTAATATTGACTTAGCGAGAGCAACATATTCTTGTATCACACGGAAACAAAGTCATCCAATATTATTATTGTTATCTATTATACAAATGATGCATGCTCATGAGTTCATTATACAATCTATCCGCACTGGAGTTGAGGATGTGTGTTTCTATCGCACGAAGCCGTTAGGCTTCGTGCGATAGATACATACAGCATCAACAAGGGTGGATAGATAGTATAATGAACGAATGAAAACATGCATCATTTGTTTTATACTACGAAACTCCTAGATCCTTGTTATTTGATGTAAAAAGAATTCATTAAAGATTGTTTCGTGACAGTATGGCTGACAAATAAATCTCAAGTTTAATAGGCTTACTTTAGCGCGCACACATAGATGAGCGCACTTACCTCTATACACATTTACGCATAGTGCTGCGCAAGAACAGACCTACACACAGTATAAGCGCTCTTAACCTATACGCGCACTACTGCGCATCATGTATACATGCACTAAAAAAACGTTGGATAGTACTGGAAAATATTGCACACTTTTTCATGAAAAACGTGGGATAGTCTCAGTAAATGAATCACACGTGACCGCGCATGACCAATCATTTGATTAGGATCTGGGAGTGAGTTGTATAAATAAGTCTGACTAGCGAAAAAAAAATTGATTTACCTCGGTAAATATGGCTTTGTTTTCGTGTTGCTCAGTCATCCGGGAATTTTAACTAGATAGTTGAAGCTCCCGGATGACTGAGCAATACGAAAACAATATTGGTCAGTCATTCGGGTACTGCGCTAAAGATATTGAATACACTGATATATTCTACAAATTGGAAGCCTTATATAGATAATAATGTTATAAAGCCCCTGCCAGTCAATATCTGTTATATTTGATAGCCTTGGTTTGATAATTTAGGGGGGACCATTTTCTCTTGCCCGAAATTTTTCTGGACAAAAATAAAATTTTACCAAAAAAATTGAAGGAAAAAATATTTCAAGAACAAAAATATGAGAACAAATAATTTCTTTAAAAACAAAAAAATTGAAACAAAGCATTCTTTGGAACAAAAAAATGTGGACAAAATAATTTCAAGGAAAACAAAAGATTCGAGAACAAAAAAGACCCTCAGTATTGGTGTAATTTGTGTAATTGGTGACATAAAGTCCTCAAAAGGGCGACATTGCATTGATTAAAAATATATTCATTTCACCAGCTGGTCAATATAACCATCGAAGGTGACCGGTGTGACAGGAATAATTGACCGGCCAGGGATAATTGGCAGTGACGTCAGTTGGACAGATATCCCTTGAAAAATCGAGGAATAATTACCAGCGCTCAGGGATTTTTGTCCACGTCATTTTTCCTTTGTGACGTCATATGACGTCAGTGTACATTGTCATTTTTTGTTTACAGTGATGGAAGTGCATGAACTGCTCAGTTGAATTTGTTTTGTGTGTTTATGCTAGCTGTCATGTAGGGGCGGCGCCAGGGTAGTTTAGTTTAGTTTAGTTTATTTCTTTATTAAAAAATCACACCCGTCATCAGACGGCCGGCCTAAAAAGGCCTATGAGTGATACATCAAAAATAACAGTCATAAACAATTTGACATGGTAACATAGTACAAATATAAATATAACATAATCACAAACACAGAGAAAAAAAAAATTCATATATTACAGTGTAATTGAAAGTTGGTTGGCATGCACTAAAAACATACCAACGACAGCAACAAAAGACAGGGGAAAAAAAAGAAAAAAAAATTATTCATTTAAGTAGTACAAAAGTTCTCGGCGAGTTGTTAGGATTTGGTTTGCAAAACTGGCTATTAAACCACTTAGTGAGTCGGCTGAAATTAGGTAAATAAATTGTTGGTATGTGGAAAGATCCGAAAACGTATGGTCATGTTCTATTATATCGTTAAGAAGTTGTGATCTGATGTCATTATATGCAGAACAAATCATAAAACAGTGGAACTCATCTTCTATGTTACTAGAATTACAAAAAACACAGTATCTTTCTTCATATGGGACATTTTGATAACGCCCAGTTTCAAGAGCTATAGGGGCACAACCGCATCTAAACAAAGCCAAAGCACGTCTGTTTGATCTATTTTGACATTCTATTACATATTTTGATGTGTTCAAAGATTGTTTAAAATTTCGATAAGTTCTAAGTTTATTTTTAGCATGAGCTTTCTTCCTTTTATCGTCAAAAATTGAATTTCTCCATCTATTCTCGATAAATAATTTACATGGCGATGACACAGTTTTTACAAAATTGTCTGTACTAACAAGATTAGCTAAAGGTAAAACATGTATACATTGTAATTTTGAAAAAGTTCTTTGACTCTGAAACACCAGTTTTTGACTCCATTGTTTGCTAGAGACTTAGACCAAGAGAAGATTTTGCTTGGGTAGCGGTCACTATTGAGTTTACTTAAGTTACTCCATAATCTAACAACCGACTGAATTTGGTGATAAAATGGTGGGTCCCAACCCATCTCCCTAATACTGCATTGTTAGGTGTATATTTCCCCACTCCTAAGTAGAAACGGCATGTTCTGAAAAAGACACTATTTATAACAGAATACTCATCCACACCCCAGATACCACTTGCATATTGTAGTATGGGTAAAATCATGGCATCATAAAGTTTTTATATGTCTTGAATAAAGAGCCTCCAATCAATTTAAATTTACTTATAACAACACCCAATGCCCTGGATGCAGACTGAGCTAGCATTCTGGTACCCTTCTGAAAGCTAAGGAATTCATCAAACCACAGCCCAAGGTATTTGTAGGAGTCCACAATATCAAGCTTTTCTCCATTACAATTGAATATAGCTGAGGTTTTAGCTTGGGACTTCTGTCTAAAATGTACAATTTGGGTTTTTGAGGCATTAAATTCAATCCTCCACTTGCGAGCCCAAGCGCTAATATTGTCTAACATACGTTGGAGGTCATTTTCATTTTCAGCAAGTACCACAATATCATCTGCATACATAAGCATGTCAATATTTGTATCTAGAACTTGAATCCCCATTACATAGCCTGACATTGTCAACTAAATCATTAATGAAAATGTTAAAAGAACGGGAGACAAAAGGCAACCCTGTTTGACCCCTGACTCCACTCTAAAAAACTAGTATGGTTACCATTCACATTCACAGTACACGTAGTGTCCCGGTAAAGAGCCTGTATACAATTGTAAAGCTTACCATGAACACCAATTAATCTCAACTTGTACCATAACAAAGATCTATTAACTCGATCAAAAGCTTTTTTTGCATCTATAAAACAAACAAAAGTGTCTTTTTTACAAAGCTTTCTGTTTTCAATCATATAGTAAAGACTGTACAGGTGGTCAAGACAACTTCTTTTCTTACGGAATCCATTCTGTTCTTCCTTAATAATACATTCTTTTTCAAGGAAATTAGTTAGTCTTTCTCTTATGATATCACAATAAATCTTACATATCACCGATATCAGAGTTATACCTCTATAGCTTAATGGTTCACGTTCATCCATTCCAGGTTTTAAAATTGGATGGATTATGCCTTTTTGCCAAGCTGTAGGGGAAATGCCACGTTCAAAACAAAAGGAGAGGAGGGCATGAAGGAACTGTATTGAAGCATTGTTTTTTACCCTCTCCGAAACGATACCATCTATTCCGGCAGCTTTGTTTAATTTTGCCCTCTTTACAGCTGCAGTCACCTCTGTTAATTCAATAGGAAGGTTTAAATCATTTCCTCTAGTATCAGATTCTTGAACATTACACTCTAAGCTTTTCAGCTGTGTGTTAACATGTGATAAGAACCCATCATCGAAACCACTGCCATTATCTTTAAACAGAGAATGGAAATCATTTTCCCATTTACTCATAACATTATCATAGTCTTCACTTATTTCTCCATCATCATTTATTATTTCCATTGGTATATTTTGGTATTTCTTTTCTTCATCTGACCCTATTCGACCAATCTCTTTCCAAAATGAACAAGAGTCTTTATTTACCATTGCATCAAGAGCATTGATTTTTTTTATACTGGTAGGCTCTTTTAGCTTTTCTGACCGCTTTATCAAAAATCTTATGTGCATTTTTATAGTCAATAAACATCACTTTTTTACCCTCAGAATTCTTGCATTTCAACCATTCCTTTTGTTTACATTTAACACAACTCCATAATGATTGCAGATTATCATTCCACCAGACCTTAGGTGAATGGGGAAGACCTTTTTGGGGTCTACTAGTTTTCTTTTCCTACAACATTTATGAACACATTTTTGGATTACTTTTTCAAAGCCATAATACACATCGTCCAAATGTTCCTGCGATGATAGACCACAGTTAAGTTTACTTATAAGCTCACTTACTGCATTTTTACTTTCTTCATCGGACATAAAGGGTATTTTCTTACGGGGGCGAAAGTGTAGACGCTGAGTGAGTGGGGGAAGGGTGTGGGAGGGAGTGTTTCCCCCTCCCACACCATGAAGCTTTTACAATTTGTACACTAAAATAGAGCTATCTGGTGCAGAAATGATAGAAAAACAGAGAATAGTCTTCAATTATGGTAAAGTAATTTGCATAAATATGAATAATACGAATGAAGAACATAAAAGAAACGCTTAGAGGAGGATGAAGAACATGAAGCAATTTAAGAGAAATAAATGCCTCATGATTCAGTGTAATGTTTGTTTTTGTTGGGGGCCTGGGGAGATGGCATCATAGCACAGTGATAACAAATAAAAACATCATAATGCGAGGGCTAACAAGGGTGCGAAGCCACAATCATACAGGGCAAATGTATTGTTAGGGATACCTTCATATCAGAATTTTAAAAAGTCAGCTTAAATTTCATTTGGATGTTCAGAATCCCCCAAAAAAAAGTGGACCTTTTTGCAGGGGCGAGTAATACACAATCACATGATGTAAAATAGTGTATAAGCGAGCGAGCCAAGCAAGCGGGCTTGAAAACCTTTGCATTAAAAAAAAAAAAGCCTTTTCTTTCTATATTTTTGTATAGGTATATATTTGTTGTTGATGATGGGCCCATATACATAATATATATATATATATATATATATATATATATATAAAACTTATAAGACAAATTAGCTCTAAAACAAACAAAAAATCAACATATTCGTCACGCTTTATATCACCCAACTTAAGATTGTTCTATATCATTCGCTAAATGATTTTTATGAGCAAATAATCCACATTGGAAATCGATTCACAAGATGGCTTGTGCCTGGACGTTTATCCCTAGAGGTGCACCAGTGATAATTGTCCAACGGAGCGTTGTGGACAGAAATCCCTTGATTTATCACATTTTGTCACATCGGCCAGGAAAATATAACAATACACCCTTTCACGGTTACAAAAGTGCGCATGTGCTGACATTAAATTACGAGTAAACAAAGTTGTTAACTCGTAATTTATGGTGGCGCCCATGTCAATATGATGTGAGCGCACAGCGCAGGCAGTGACGCAACAATACATGCGCATCTGAAGACATTGACGACGCAATGTTTACTCGCAAAGTAAAAGGACGCCCTTAACCGTGAAAGGGTGTTACGATCCTCGCAATCGATATCACGTGACGAGCTCTGGACCAATCACATCCCGGTATCTGTCTAAACTATCTAATATTATAGATATAATGACTGCTATGAGAGGAAGATTTGTTTTATAGGCTCAAGTGGACGTTGCATCTTGCCATCACCCCGAGGCGTGCCGAGGGTGATGGCAAGATGCAACGTCCCAGAGCCTATAAAAACAACTATACCTCGAATTTAATTAAAGCAGTCATTATATCTTTTATATACCGGTACTGTAAAAAGAGTCAAAGAATGCATGTGCGACTTACCAATCATGGGGTCCTCACATGCAGAACTGTGCTCCAGTAGAACAGGAAAAGCAGAAGTAATGAATAGTAATGTTAATCATGGGGTCCTCACCTAAAATTTAGCGACCAACTCGCACACACACTGTATGGTAGCCGCGCTTGCACAAAGAACATTTTACACGTAAACCAATGGGGACCGCAGCAAAATTTTACTGTTTTCCCGGTACCCTAAATCTTTCGGGAATCTCACTCATGTACTACTGACCTTTACTGGCATTGTTCGTTTCTTTACGGTAATGGCTAAAATCACGACTGCAAATGACAGGGTTGGGGGGGGGGCTTTGGGTGCTAAACCGACAGTTTACGGTTATGCATTCGATGGAAAAACTCTTTTTATGAAATACCTAAATCAGGTGTCCAATAATTCAATTATTTTTATTGAATTTATTTATTTTTTGTAGTTTTATTTTGCATGGTAGCATTGCCAATTACAAAAGTGCTGTCAACCATGGCCATTTTGGTCTTGACCAAGTATGTATACAATATGATTAAATATTAAAATTATAGAAATATAACATTTCTAAATTTCTATTAAAGTGACTCGGTAACATTGTTGAAGGTTGATGAAAAAACTGCGTAATTTTCGTATGAAATGTTACTTATTATATTCCTTCTACTGTACTAACCGTTTAGCATGCAAACAAAAATCATGAAAAAATTCTCAAATCACAAAGATATTTATGGTTTTCTTTGAAGGCGTCACTGGTCAACACCTTCTAACAGTAAATTCTCCCAACCATTTTTGAATTTTCCCAACCGTTTTCCATGAAAATAAGATATAAGACAGAAGTTTTAAAATCTTTCAACACTTAAATGTCTGGAATGATATATAGAGCCAATTCATAGCTTGTTACGATTTACATTCACCTAAAATGTAATTAAATTGTAATAATATAGTTGGGAGAATTAAGGAATCGATCAGATCAGTTTTTTCCCAATTTTTATCGTTAATAATGGTCTGTTTTTACTCAAACTTTCAGATTATCTTTAAATTTATATCTAGCATTGAAGTCACTACCTTAGCACATTTGTCAGAAGGCATTGCAACCAGTATCAAACCAATCAATTATTTTGTGGGTATGTGGTTAATACACTGTAATTTCATATCACGATTGATCTTCCTGCCTATTCCCGAATAATATAATATATTCCGTCCTCCACCATGATATCAAGAACGAGCAACAATTTATATTAACACAGTATATTAATTTCATTTGATGATGTCTAGTGGTACGTTTTAATAGCGTGTGGTTGTCTTAGCAACGCAACATGGCGAACAGATCGCATTAGCATAAAGATGATGATACACCCGAGTGATTCGAAAGTTAATCTTATTGTTGGATGATTAATCAGCCAAGTAGTCTGTTTACCATCATCAGTAGCACACATTGTCAACAAGAGGTTTTGAAACATGATCTGTATAAGTTGATATAAATCAATTAGGTTAGCATTGATAATGTGTAAGAAACTACTACTACTACTACGTTTATGTGTGTGTTTCGGAGCAAACCCCCTCATTTTATTTTTCAAGTGTAAAAAAGATAAAAAAATAAGAAATACTTTTTTTGTGTGCTAAAGGGTGAAAAAAATGACCTTACCCCTCGCTTATTCAGCGGCCGGCTGAGACGTTGCGAAATTTTTCCTCAAAAACTGGACAAAAAAAAAAAATGTGCAGAGGGCCGACGGCTTTAGGTCCTCTCCAAGAGACCTGGTAATGAGGATTAATGCCTTTAAGGGCAAAGGGCACTAGCGCATCGCCTTGGTTTCGAACCCGGGTCGCCGGATTACGAGACCACTCTCTACCAACTGAGCTATCGCGCCTCCTCATTATCATTAGTATTATTATTATTATTATTATTATTATTATTATTATTATTATTATTATTATTATTATTATTATTATTATTATTATTATTATCATTATTATTATTATTATTATAACTTTTATTATTATTATTGAATTTGTCATCGTATTTAGATTTATGTTTGGCCTGTAGCTACATGTACATGACTTCCTCTTTTTCATCATGTGCCTCTATCAGTGATCAGGAGCAGTAGGCCTACCTGAAAGAATACAATGATACATTATATGCGTCAAGGGTATAGAGGGAGTTGTATTAGTAACTGTACTCCTAAACATTCGAATCTCAAAGGTTGAGCTATAGTTGCATTGACCTGTCTCCTATTTTTACTACAGATTGTGGCGAAAATACCTGTCAAAACGGCTGGTGTGAGGAGACTATGAACAACTTCACATGCCACTGCTCTGCCGGATATCGAGGGAAAAGTTGCAATAAACGTGAGAATAAAAACAATCAAAATAATTATCCGTCAAGTCGCTTAGACGAATTATAAAATATCTATACCATACTTTCTGTCTCTTTGTCTCTCTCTCTCTCTCTCTGCCTTTTTCTTTCTCTCTCGATTTTGCTTTTGTTATCTCTCTTTCCCCATTTCCCTTCTCTCTCTCTCCAATTCTCTCCCTCTCTCCTTCTCTCTTTCTTTTTCACTGCCTCCCCCCTCTCTCTCTCTTTCATTCTCTGTCACCATGCTCACCACTTACGTATAGAATTTCTCAAGTTCTTCATTCTCCCTCCCTCTCTCTCTCTCTGTCTATGTCTGTCTCTCTCTCTCTGCCTTTCTATTTCTATCTCGATTTATATTTTATCTGTCTTTCCCCACTAGAAGTGAACAGCGAGGAATTGAATAACATATGATGATTTGCCCCCCTCCCCGGTTTTATCATCAGCTGTATATATCATATTTCTTCTTAAGAATCAACTAGTAGACAAGAAACCACAACGATGTACACGACAGAATCCACCACCTCACATCCTACCACTACTACTCGTAAGAAAACTTCATTTACACCACCTCTCCCCCCCCTCTCTCTATCTATCTTCCATATCTCTCTCTCTCTCTCTCTCTCTCTCAATCTATCTATCTTTCAATTAAATTTGGTTGTATATGAAATGAAACGTATTTTACTCCAAAGTCGAATCATCATGTGTTTTTATCATCTGTTATTCTTCAGAATCAACTAGTAGACCAGACAACCCAACGATGTACACGACGGAATCGACCACCTCACATCATACCACTACTATTCGTAAGAAAACTTCATTTAAACCACCTCTCCCCGCCCCCCTCTCTCTCTCATCTTTCGTTCTCTCTAACCATGCTCACCCTTTTCTTTTACCATTATCTCAATTTGTTTTATTATTTCATCCTCACTTTCTATTTTCTTTCTTTCTCTCTCTCTCTCTCTCTCTCTCTTCTCTGCCTTTCTCTTTCTCTCTCGATTTCTATTTCATATGTTTTCTCTCTTCCTTCTCTCTCTCTCTATTTCACTTTCACTTTCACGTGTATACAATGTGAAGCAACATCTTGTTCTAGGCAGCCGCTCAGGCGTCAAAAGAATTAAATATCATGTGATGATTTATCCAGTAAGATTTGTTAAAATTTGGTAAATATGAAAATAATGTATTTTGCCCTCAGATTGTATCATCAGGTGTATATGTCATATTTCTTCTTCAGAATCAACTACATCACAAGACACCACAATGAAGTCTACGACGGAATCCCCCACCTTTCATCCAACGACAGCTACTCGTAAGAAAACTTCGATGAAAATTTGTTCTCGGCAGCCCTGAGGTGGCGTGCCAAAAACAAGGAATTAAATATGATGTGATGATTTGTACTGTAACATTTGTATTAAATTATGAAAGTTCTCCATATTGCCGTTTCTAATTTAATTTATCAAACCGGCATCGTGAAACAATCATAAAGAAGAAGAATGATTCTCATATGAAGCATGCTGCTAACTATTTTTTCAGTGTTTACATGGATTATTAACACAAATTTTCACAATATATATGATATAGCATCAAACTTGCATAATCAAAATGTTATTGTCATGGTATATAATGTTATGTTTACAGACCTAAAACATACTAAGCAAAATATGTATTTGTGAAGGTAAACACCTCTGGTAAATATTTTCTGTTCTTTATAATTATATAGTAGAGCCATTTATTGCCCACTATGTAAACTTAACGCTGTACTACTCGCTTTCTAGTCATTACCTCAAAGTATTTTGGACCGGAAGATTTCGCGCTAAAGGCATCAAAGGAATAAGCCTCAAACTAGATTACATTTTTGGAAGCGAATAGAAACTTTGTATCACATTGTGATACTTGCTGTACACAACCGGCATATCATTATTAATTCTTCCTCTCTTCTACGGCGGAGTCAACCACCTCACGTCCTATCACTTGTAAGAAAACCTTATTTAAACTATCACTCTCTCTCTCTTTCTTTTCTCTCTCTCTCTCTCTCTCTCTCTCTCTTTCCCTTCCAGTTCCCATTTCTTGCCTAATGTATGTGTTGCACTTATCTGTTTCTCTCTAAAACCTAATGTTCACCTGTAGAAATTTAAATCTTTATTTTTTTACCGCTCGAAATCTAAACATCTTCCTCCAACTTAAATTCGTTTTTAGCATCTTATTCAACTACTTCTCATGAAGCCCAACCAATTCTATGTCGGACTCGACCACACCAAATCCCACTACAAATACAAGTCAGCATGTTACCTTTATCTCCCCTCTCTCTCTCTCTCTCTCTTTCCCTATCTTTTTCATGTCCAGCTCTCTCAATCTATCTATCTTTCATTCAGTGCACACATTTATTTTTGGTTTTATTTCTCCTTTCCTTAAATACATTATTTTTTCTTTCTTTGAAAGAGGCTATTATCTTCTGTTATTTCAAACTTTCTGTACTACAAGTACGCATGTTGCCTATCTCTCTCTCTCTCTCTCTCTATCTATCTTCCATATCACACTCTCTCTCTCCCTCTCTCTCAATCTATCTATCTTTCAATTACATTTGGTTGTATATGAAATGAAACGTATTTTACTCCAAAGTCGAATCATCATGTGTTTTTATCATCTGTTATTCTTCAGAATCAACTAGTAGACAAGACACCCCAACGATGTACACGACGGAATCCACCACCTCACATCCTACCACTACTACTCGTAAGAAAACTTCATTTACACCACCTCTCCCCGCCCCCTCTCCCTCTCTCTCTCTCTCTCTCTCCATCTTTTGTTCTCTCTAACCATGCTCACCCTTTTCGTTTACCATTATCTCAATTTGTATCATTATTTCATCCTCAATTTCTATTTTCTTTCTTTCTCTCTCTCTTTCTTTCTCTGCCTTTATCTTTCTCTCTCGATTTATATTTTATATGTTTTCTCTCTTCCTTCTCTCTCTCTCTCTCTCTCGATGTCACTTTCACTTTCACGTGTATACAATATGCTACAATGTGAAGCAACATCTTGTTCTTGGCAGCCGCTCAGGCGTCAAAAGATACGAATTAAATATCATGTGATGATTTATCCAGTAAGATTTGTTAAAGTTTGGTAAATATGAAAATAATGTATTTTGCCCTCAGATTGTATCATCAGGTGTATATATCATATTTCTTCTTCAGAATCAACTACATCACAAGACACCACAATGAAGTCTACGACGGAATCCCCTACCTTTCATCCAACGACAGCTACTCGTAAGAAAACTTCGATGAAAATTTGTTCTCGGCAGCCCTGAGTTGGCGTGCCAAAAACAAGGAATTAGATATGATGTGATGATTTGTACTGTAACCAGGGGTGTTGATTTGTATCCGTTGTTGGGGGATGATTGGTGCCAAAATATTTTCAGCAATGGATCAAAGCAACCAAGAGGTAGAAGCGTGTGGCAGGTTGCACCCCTCCCTTCCAAGTTATTAAGTTTTCAAGTCACCCTCAATAAAGATAACATTTCAGAGAATATAAGACTGGTAATAAAATTAATAACATGCTAAATGTTAGTCCTGACTCTTGCCTGCAGTGTAGGCCTACCAGACTGATATCATCTATTTTTAAACGAAATTTAGACATTACCAAAAAAATCCAATGGTGAGGGATATCAACTTGTGAAAGTATTATGTTACCAGTGGGCAAATGCATTAATAAGCAACCAGGAAAGGTTCATGTAGACATAAAATTCTTTATTTCCTAGTGATAGAAACATACATTTTATGAATATTGATGTCTCCAAACAACATTCATCGTGAAAACCCATTCCAATATTCTGTGTAAGGAAATCTCAAAAAACATAGTTCTCATTAGTAAATGAAAAACATATTGCTTTTGGTTCTTCATTTGACTCTCTTCCATCTTTAATTAAACCAACTGAATCCTCTCTGCGGGAAACTCAATTCAATGAAACAGAATATCACTGATGGGATTAAGCTGGGCATACCCATTTGGGCCCAGTTTGGTACGGGTCCCATCTGGGTCCCCTCTGCCAATGGTTTACCCATATGAGTCCCAGACTCCCATATGCTTCTTGGTGCAGATGCCTTAGGGCCCCAGATGGTTTTCCATATGGGGCCCGTGTTTCAGAGAATATGGGACCCATGTGGGTTCCACATGGGCTTGCTACCTGGGTTATTATCCTCTTTGTCTCTCATTATCTCTCTCTCTCCCACTCTCTTCTTCTTTTTGCACTTTTGCGCTTCGCGCTTAACATTTAGCTCGTTGCTTTTTAACGCTGTGGCTTTGCATTTGGGGCACTGCATTTCTATGACGCTGTTGATTGAATAAATTGAATAAATTCATCAATCCTGATGAAGCCGTATGAGCGAGAATTCAATTTATTCTTGTCTCATATACGGTTGTCCCATTTACTTCGTTTTATATTTATATATGTATGTATTATGAAAATGAGATAGCAAAATGTGTATATTGATGGTCATCTTGCAAGTAATAACCATTAACTACTCAGTCTCTCATCGGGCTTTCATCATTAATTTTTCTTTTCATTTTTTTATTTTTATGGTGAATTATTGGGGAGGATGATTGTGCAGGCCATCCCCCATCCCCCCTGTGATCGACACCCATGACTGTAACATTTGTATGAAATTATGAAAGTTCTCCATATTGCCGTTCTAATTGAATTTTCCAAACCGGCATTGTGAAACAATCATAAAGAAGAAAATGATTCTCATATGAAGCATGCTGCTAACTATTTTTTCAGTGTTTACATGGATTATTAACACAAATTTTCACAATATATATATATGATATAGCATCAAACTTGCATAATCAAAATGTTATTGTCATGGTATATAATGTTATGTTTACAGACCTAAAACATACTAAGCAAAATATGTATTTGTGAAGGTAAACACCTCTGGTAAATATTTTCTGTTCTTTATAATTATATAGTAGAGCCATTTATTGCCCACTATGTCAACTTAACGCTGTACTACTCGCTTTCTAGTCATTACCTCAAAGTATTTTGGACCGGAAGATTTCGCGCTAAAGGCATCAATGGAATAAGCCTCAAACTAGATTACATTTTTGGAAACGAATAGAAACTTTGTATCACATTGTGATACTTGCTGTACACAACCGGCATATCATTATTAGTTCTTCTTCTCTACGGCGGAGTCAACCACCTCACGTCCTATCACTTGTAAGAAAACCTTATGTAGACTATCACTCTCTCTCTCTCTCTCTCTTTCTTTTCTCTCTCTCCCTCTCTCTCTCTCTCTTTCCCTTCCTGTTCCCATTTCTTGCACAATATATGTGTTGCACTTATCTGTTTCTCTCTAAAACCTAATGTTCACCTGCAGAAATTTAAATCTTTATTTTTTTACCGCTCGAAATCTAAACATCTTCCTTCAACTTAAATTCGTTTTCAGCATCTTATTCAACTACTTCTCGTGAAGCAACAACCAATTCTATGTCGGACTCGACCACACCAAATCCCACTACAAATACAAGTCAGCATGTTACCTTTATCTCCCCCTCTCTCTCTCTCTCTTTCCCTCTCTTTTCCCATGTCCAGCTCTCTCAATCTATCTATCTTTCATTCAGTGCACACATTAAGTTTTGGTTTTATTTCTCCTTTCCTTAAATACATTATTTTTCTTTCTTTGAAAGAGGCTATAATCTTCTGTTATTTCAAACATTCTGTACTACAAGTACGCATGTTGCCTATCTCTCTCTCTCTCTCTCTATCTTCCATATCACACTCTCTCTCTCCCTCTCTCTCAATCTATCTATCTTTCAATTACATTTGGTTGTATATGAAATGAAACGTATTTTACTCCAAAGTCGAATCATCATGTGTTTTTATCATCTGTTATTCTTCAGAATCAACTAGTAGACAAGACACCCCAACGATGTACACGACGGAATCCACCACCTCACATCATACCACTACTACTCGTAAGAAAACTTCATTTACACCACCTCTCCCCGCCCCCCCTCTCTCTCTCTCTCTCCATCTTTCGTTCTCTCTAACCATGAAACATTCCACAACTACTGCACTAATCAAAGTAACTGATGAATGGCTTGAAGCAATTGATCAAGGAAATATACTGGGTGTGTCTTTGTCGATTTACATAAGGCGTTCGATACTGTCAATCACCAAATTCTCATTAAAAAGCTTTCTGATATTGGAGTCCAAGGAACCTCATTAAAATGGTTTCAAAATTATCTAATGAAAAGACGTATTAGAACTTCCATAGGACAAACATTGTCTGATGAATTGACCCTTGATTACGGAGTACCTCAGGGCTCAATACTGGGGCCACTACTATTTTTAGTTTTTATAAACGATCTGCCTAAATCTTTCACGAAATGCAATTTGCACTTTTATGCAGACGACACGGTTATGTATTATTCCCACAAAGATTTAGATGTGATTCAATCAGTTTTAAACGAAGAGCTAGGTAATCTACAAGCTTGGATGAATGCAAATAGACTCTCTGTGAACTCCGGTAAAACAGTATGCATGCTTTTAGGGACAAAGTTTATGCTTTCTAAGCGTGATATTCTGAATTTAGAAGTAAATGCCACTAAGCTAAATCAAGTAAAATGTTTCAAATATCTTGGAGTAAATGTAGATTGTGAACTTAAGTGGAATATTCATTTAGAGCAACTGAACAAAAACATTGGGAAAATGATTGGTTTCTTGAGGAGATTGAGATATTTTATTAATGAGTCAAATCTGAAATTAATTTATTTATACATCTGTAATTATGCCTCATTTTGACTATGCGGATACTGTTTGGCAATCTGCAAATGATAATCATTTTGATCAACTTCAGAAGCTTTAGAATCGGGCAGGAAGAATTATTCTTCAGGTTAAACCTTATGAACATATATCTATTCATCAAATTCACGATACCTTGAATTGGGAAACTCTTAAATCTCGTCGTAGGAGACATATGTACTCGTTATTGTTTAAAACGTTTCATGAGCTAACTCCTCAATATATGACTGATAAATTTGTTTTTAACGAAAAGTTTTACGGGCTAAGATATAATGAAAATTTAATGCTTCCGAAACCAAGAACCAATCAGTGTAAACGTACATTCTTGTATCGTGGGTCCGTGTTATACAATGAACTACCTCTTAAGCTCCGTCAGTTAGGCACACTAAATTTGTTCAACAAACATGTTCAAAAACACTTTAATTATTTTGATATTTGAATTTCGCAATCTCATTGGCTTTTGCCCTGAACATAATGTAAAACAGACTAAATTAGATAATGTGTAGAATATTTTAAAACTAATTAAATCAATTGTTAGCAGGGTGGGTGATAAGGATGGGGTCGTACATTGGGGATGGGAGGGGATATTTGAATAGATTTTAATGATATTTGTTTTTTGTTTCATGGTTTAATTTAATTTAGTTTAGTAAATGTACAGTGTATTTTAATTAAGCCTTACTATTTAGTAATATCATTACTTATTATATTATCATTATGTATATATTGGACTCCATGGAAGAACAGAGCCATTAGGTTAATGGCTCTGAAATGGACTATCCAACCGTTTTATCATTCTATCATTGTTATATAAGTCTTTGATTTTGTTATATTGTGTTATTTTTTTTATGATGATTTTCGGAAATAAAACAAACAAAGCTCACCCTTTTCGTTTACCATTATCTCAATTTGTTTCATTATTTCATCCTCAATTTCTATTTTCTTTCTCTCTCTCTCTCTCTCTTTCTCTGCCTTTATCTTTCTCTCTCGATTTCTATTTTATATGTTTTCTCTCTTCCTTCTCTCTCTCTCTCTCTATGTCAATTTCACTTTCACGTGTATACAATATGCTACAATGTGAAGCAACATCTTGTTCTTGGCAGCCGCTCAGGCGTCAAAAGATACGAATTAAATATCATGTGATGATTCATCCAGTAAGATTTGTTAAAGTTTGGTAAATATGAAAATAATGTATTTTGCCCCAGATTGTATCATCAGGTGTATATATCATATTTCTTCTTCAGAATCAACTACATCACAAGACACCACAATGAAGTCTACGACGGAATCCCCTACCTTTCATCCAACGACAGCTACTCGTAAGAAAACTTCGATGAAAATTTGTTCTCGGCAGCCCTGAGGTGGCGTGCCAAAAACAAGGAATTAAATATGATGTGATGATTTGTACTGTAACATTTGTATTAAATTATGAAAGTTCTCCATATTGCCGTTTCTAATTTAATTTATCAAACCGGCATCGTGAAACAATCATAAAGAAGAAGAATGATTCTCATATGAAGCATGCTGCTAACTATTTTTCAGTGTTTACATGGATTATTAACACAAATTTTCACATAAATATATATGATATAGCATCAAACTTGCATAATCAAAATGTTATTGTCATGGTATATAATGTTATGTTTACAGACCTAAAACATACTAAGCAAAATATGTATTTGTAAAGGTAAACACCTCTGGTAAATATTTTCTGTTCTTTATAATTATATAGTAGAGCCATTCATTGCCCACTATGTCAACTTAACGCTGTACTACTCGCTTTCTAGTCATTACCTCAAAGTATTTTGGACCGGAAGATTTCGCGCTAAAGGCATCAATGGAATAAGCCTCAAACTAGATTACATTTTTTGGAAACGAATAGAAACTTTGTATCACATTGTGATACTTGCTGTACACAACCGGCATATCATTATTAGTTCTTCTTCTCTACGGCGGAGTCAACCACCTCACGTCCTATCACTTGTAAGAAAACCTTATGTAGACTATCACTCTCTCTCTCTCTCTTTCTTTTCTCTCTCTCTCTCTCACTCTCTTTCCCTTCCTGTTCCCATTTCTTGCACAATATATGTGTTGCACTTATCTGTTTCTCTCTAAAACGTAATGTTCACGAGTAGAAATTTAAATCTTTATTTTTTTACCGCTCGAAATCTAAACATCTTCCTTCAACTTAAATTCGTTTTTAGCATCTTATTCAACTACTTCTCGTGAAGCAACAACCAATTCTATGTCGGACTCGACCACACCAAATCCCACTACAAATACAAGTCAGCATGTTACCTTTATCTTCCCCCTCCCCCCTCTCTCTCTCTCTTTCCCTCTCTTTTTCCATGTCCAGCTCTTTCAATCTATCTTTCATTCAGTGCACACATTTATTTTTGGTTTTATTTCTCCTTTCCTTACATACGTAATTTTTTCTTTCTTTGAAAGAGGCTATAATCTTCTGTTATTTCAAACATTCTGTACTACAAGTACGCATGTTGCCTATCTCTCTCTCTCTCTCTCTATCTATCTTCCATATCACTCTCTCTCTCTCCCTCTCTCTCAATCTATCTATCTTTCAATTACATTTGGTTGTATATGAAATGAAACGTATTTTACTCCAAAGTCGAATCATCATGTGTTTTTATCATCTGTTATTCTTCAGAATCAACTACTGCACAAGACACCACAACGATGTCTAGGACGGGCTCAACTAACTCACATACAACAACTACTACTCGTAAGAAAACTTTATTTACACCACCTCTCCCCGTCCCCTCTCTCTCTCTCTCCCTTTCTCTCTCTCTCTCTCTCCATCTTTCGTTCTCTCTCCCTCTCTCATTCTCTCTTTCCCTCTCTCTCTCTCTCTCTCTCTCAATTCATCTATCTTTCACTAACTGCTAACATATATTTGTTTTATTCTCCTTTCCTTACATTCTTTTTTTTGCTTCTTCTTTCGGCGCTTCCTTTAAAGGGATCTGGTAACTTTGTCTCAGATTCTGAAACAAAATCCTGGATTTAGCTCATGCTGCAATGATAATTATAAACCTTTAGGTCAGTCAGGAACCCCATGACTTTTACAAGCCGATCGCCTGTCTGATTATCAAGATATTTATGATTGGAAATCGAAACCAAATTTTGCGTTTTCCTAACGGTTTTCATAACACTACAGTCTATTCGGGAAAACGAGTATGGTAAAAACGGTCACTCAAAGATTTTTACTTTTTTGAGGCAGTTCTTGATCATTTTGAAGCGCGATTTTTTTTAGGGCTTCAATATTACACCATATCACAGATACTGATAACAAGTAGGGCCGTGCATCTCAAATTTAACACGTGTTAAACGATGCCTTAAAAAGAGGTTATTATCTTCTGTTATTTCAAACTTGATGTAGGTGCTGCTGTTGTTGCCGTTGTTGTTGTTTATATTTATCGTTTGTTTTGTTTTCAGAATGTTTTCTCACATTTTCACTGGAATGAATAGGCTTTCTTTATTTAACAAAATTTATATCATGTTTTCCACAAATCCAACTATCCTGTTGTATTTTTGGTAATGGCATGTTTTCTAACTATACACTTTCGGATTACAAAATAATATGCGAAAAATCAGTCCAAAGTTTAAGAGCATAAACTTAATCCCCCAAAATCAAATAGATAATGGAATATTCTTTACCCTATGTTTTTTGTATAAGAAGTTCTGTCAAATTACACTATTAAAGTAGATATTTCCATATGGCCATCTTTCATAAAATTGTACAAGGAGAAAATATTTTTCCCGTTAAATTCGCTAGTCAGATTGTTAGATAATCATAACACTGTGTAGGATAGTCATAGTCATAAAACTTAGCTCTATCTGACGGGAATGAATACCAAGCATAGAAGGAGAAACGTGGACATTCTGTATATACATTATATATATATATATATATATATATATATCCCTGTATTTTTTGCATTATGATTGTACAGAGCACACAAATGGGATAGTTTCACTATTAAATTTTAGAGCATGAGAAAATTTACTATTTGGCGTGGTATAGTACATTCCGGAATCCACTTTTTCCACCGATCACCGATATTTCTGCGATCGATATCTAAATTGATGTTCTTGATCTTGATTACGAGTGCGATTAGTTTTAGCTCGTTCCGAGAATTAGTCATTGTATATTTGTTTTATATCCCTTCCACCTGTATCATTACTTGGACACTTCTGTAATAACATGTACCGTACTCACATTCACATCACATTAAAAAAAGAAGAAGAAAGATTGCACGGCTCAAATGAAACATTAAAGGATGCAATGTTTATAGCTGGCGCTGGCGCTGTACAGGTACTGCAGTAGTGTAATGCTAGTGCAGTTACTGCACAGCGTAAATTGCACGGCGTAAGCGCCGTGACACCGCGGGAGTTGCCCGCTGGAGGGATTTGAAATCCCGCACGCTCACTGAGTTTTGCCAGTTTCAGGGGGGTGGGAAGAATCACCTTTTCTTCCCTTTTTATTTAAAAAAGTGTAGATGTAGACAGAAACCCTCTTCTAACATAGAACTAAGACCTCGAGGGAGAACAGAGCCATTATGTTCCAGGTTCTAAAGAGAGCAATCTTAACGTATATTCTTTGAATAATTTATTTGCCTATTTCTTAATCTTCATATTTCATATGTATTGATACGAATCTATTTAGTTTATCTATTGGAAGTGATACATTGTCGAATATAATTACCTTCCTTTCACCCATTTATTTTAGAATCGATTGCAAAGATCTTTGTGACAGATAAAGGCACCGAAAACAGGATTTTTGTTGCAGATCTACAAGCTGACCTAGACTTCACTTTCATTCCATCTTCTAAAGAACCCCGCTTTATTACCTATGACTCCGTGGAGAATAAGATCTACTGGACTGACAAGGGTGAAAATCGAGTTTATCGTGCTGATGCGGATGGTGGACACAGGGAGGAGGTCACTTTTGGAAGGTGGGATGGTAAGATATATTCACATTGTCGTATCAACATGAATCTTGATATTATGATCGTATGCGCTCTATCAATATTTTTGAGGAATGATGTGTAACAGAATCTGATCTCTTTCTACAATCCAAACACAATTGTGGTTTTGTGGCTAAGTCATTCTGATTGCATAGATTAAGCCTATACGCTGACAGATTGTCCGTACAGGAAATGTAAGGCTGCACAGCTTATGTAAACAAAAACTAAGTATAAACACACGTTCATATACCATCAAGTTGACGATAGATTACATCTTCATTAAGTGAAACTTAGAAAATAATATTATTTAAAGACCTCCTTGTCATTATGGGGTAAATATTGTTTTCCTTATTCCTATTAATTCATTTCATCATTTCATCATTTTTTTTTAAATTAAATTGCAGAAGTACGAGGAATTGCTATTGCCGAGAAATCTCGCACTCTTTACATAGCGAATAAAAGTCCGCCGAAAATAACATCGGTATCGATTGCACAAGGAAGCTCGTTCCCTAAGGATGAAAGGGACTTTACATCTGAGTTATCTGAAAAGCCATATTCCTTAGAAGTGGATGAAGAGAAAGGGTGAGTCTATCCTGGTGTATCCAGGATTAACCATGTCATTTTTGTTCATACCGGAAGAATAATGGAGGTCTTTTATTTCACTTGATTTGATTTTTTTTTTTGCAGATGTTTCTGCATGTATTGATAAATCAAATACAAAACATTCAAATAACAATAATAGTATATAATATAATTGATTTCCATAAAGAGTGACAACTGACATACATACACACAATATATTTATATATAATCAAAGAAATCAAGATAAATGCAGAGGCCAACTATAATAAGCATAAATGCTTGAGTCGATAGCAGCCGGGAAGGGGGGGGTACATGACGCTGTTATAGGAGTATGTAGGAGAATAGAGTGTCACGTATAAAGATTTTTTCAGAAAGTATCTAAATAAAAGTGGAAAGAAAGTGAAAAAAATTGCAAGTGTGTGCAAGTGGGTGTGTGCAGGTGAAGTAAGTGTTAGATTCGTATCATGGACTGGTCATCTAAAATTAGTTTATATATTAAACAAACAATTAGAATCGCTAAGAGCCTTATAATGTTAATGAATATTTGTATATTGAATATTTTTTCATCGAGGCCAACAGCAATTCTAATATACATTTCATACAATGATATTTACCTATGCAAGAAAAGACACTATTGGTTGGTAAAGGCGCCAGATAATAGCACATGTGCTAGTCGAGCCTAACCCTTACAGCTAAACAAAGTATTTTGGTACAAGTAAGTTCAGAAAACGAAACAAAACCAAAAAATTAACTTACTATTACAATCCGGGATCTTATTTGATCATGTTTTGTAAGATCATTTCCCACCACCCCCTCCCATCATATGGACGTATTTATTCAATGTTAAATAGAGCGAACGTAAAAATAATATGCCCCATTCTGTTGAACAAAGTGTTTAATCAGAAATATGACAAATATGATGTGGACCTTACCGCTGATTCAAGTCATGACATCAGAATTCCTAAGTTATTTCGGACGCAAAATTAACGTTTACAAGGATTTAAGACCAAAGCATTAAACATTAAGTCATAAAGAAGATAATAAATTCAACAAATATGGAGGTTTATAACAAAATCCGTGCGTAATGGTATCAATCTTTTACGTAAGTTTTTTTGGAGGAGCCCTTTTCCAAAAATGGGCCCTTTTCGCGACCCGCTTTGAAAAACATGTTCATCTCTAATTATGTTCATGTTGATATCAAATGACAGGACACACTTTATTTTTCAGATTCTTGTATTGGTCAATGAAAAACAGTATCCAGCGCAAATCTCTCGGTGGATATGGAATCACGGAGACTATATACCATAACAACGATCTATCCACAATCAAAGGACTAAGCATTGATCTAAGTCGTACGTATTTCCCAATTAGAAGGGTTTAGTTAAATGATCTGTCATGTCAGATAAATTAATGGAAAATTTGCAAGACAGTTTATATACACGGCTCCTGTCCATCCATGAGCTAATGGGTACCTGGTATGATGCGAACGTCATTATGGTTGGATTAGCATGTAGGCGACTTACTTTAACACCCTTGTGGAGTGGGGAATGTGCACTGTATTGTGAGGAAAGGTGGTAGAATCCAATAACTGGGGTAATAATAATAATGTAATCGCTTTGGTTAATTGATGGGAAAGTGCTTCATACGAAACAGGTATTTTCATTATATATTTTGTATACGCTGAATTATCATGAACTTCTTCGAAATATCATTTAGGTAACAAACATTATAACGATTCTCAAATTCTCTATGGAGAATGACGTGAAAAACACGTCTTTTTTCATCCATCTTCATTCTGCTAAAAGTACCACATATTTTACCTAGTTTGACTAGTATAATACGACAAAGACTATGTTTTTTTAGTAAAGCAAACAAATTACAATTTCATTATGATTTATTATCGCAATTTACTTGTTAAAGTAGTCAATTTACTGTTATTTTCAGCTCGTTTTCTGTGTAAAATCAACGGGTCGGGCGACAGAGCTTTACTACCATGTCACAATTTGGCATACCGCCTTCTTCTAATTTTTAGTTTGAGAACGTCATTTTCTATGTAATTTTATCCTTCCAACCATATAAGACTCATTTAGATTGATCAATGTTATTCAATTCAATTCAAATTTCAATTCAAATGTATTGGTCCAAAAGGAAATTCTTTGCGTTTACATGCATTATTCACATCTTTGCCGAGTGAAAGTTTTTGGTGCGATGATTCAGATTGAGAACCGTGTCGCCTATTGTCTCTGTCACGGTCCACACACGTAATACAATGCAAAGTTGTGGAACGATACCCGGCTGCACATAAGTCTTGTTCAGACGGAGGCAAGTTAACCTAGGGTAAAGATCGTGATAAGAGCTAGTCGGGGTAAATATGGCGGGGTATATGTCTTGACTTGTCTCCTCAGACTTTGATTTTTAATAGATGTTGATTGTTGTGTGTGTTTTGTCATTACATTTGTATTTATATTAAAGATTAAATTTAGATTTACTTTGTTTTCTTGTAAGATTTTCTAATTTTCTTTGTGTTGGCAGGAGATCCACGACGCATATTTTTCTGTCACTTTCGTACGGCAAAAGCTTTCTACGGGGACGTCGACATCGACATATATGACCTGATGAGTCACGTGACTATCCCTGGCATCAGTGGCAAAGAACTACTGCGAGATGTGAGCTACTTCAATGGCACCCTCTACTGGACGAAGGATGACAGTCAAAGAGGCATCGCTGTAATGACTAATTACGATCAAAGCAGCCCGTCGTTCGAAGAAACCAGTGATATTGAGACACCCTATCAATTGCTCATCACTAATGTAGAACCATGATCAATATTTGACAGAAAAGAGCCCGGCTGTCTATTTATTTATTTATTTATTTATTTCTGATATTTAGACAAGGTGACTCATTATCACCAATAATGGTGGTCTTCCATGAGGCCCCGTTAAACATAGTAAGAAACAATTGTTTAAAAAAAGATTTAATAATAATAATAACAAAATCATGAACATAAACTCTTGATAGCAACAAAGAATAAGTAAGAACATTATGAACATGTATAAACATATTTACAAAATATGAGGTATCCTCGTAACGAATGAATGGTTTGTTTGTTTTGTTTTGTTTTGCTTTTTTGTTCAAGAAAACATATTAGGGAAAAAGACAGTAGGGATACCAAAATTGTTATATACATATTTACAACAACAGAAAATATTACAGGATAGTAGATCACTGGATAATATGCTTAATTAATGCATGTAAACTAGTATAGCAATTGAATATAGACTCTTAACAATAAAAATACAAATATATTTATAACTGATAATAAATTATATAAAATCATTGTTTCAGTTAGAAAATCATTATGTCATCCTACATTCAGGGCTAAGAAACAGACAATCAAACATATGACATTACAAATGTCATATCCTTGACAAAGTCACACACAAAAAAAGCATCAAGTGAATTTTTACTAGCAATGAGGATGTATATGAATACCACATTTTATCATATTGTTCTGCAAGCACATCATTAACCAATCGTTTGATTTTTGCAAGAGAAATGTACTGGAAAGCTGAAAGGAATTACAATAAAACTTTAGGTAAGACACTAAACAAAATTCCTCTTGTAATTTTATCTTATTGGGAATCGATATTGCAAGATTGTTTGAACATGTATTTAAAGGTGTTAACAGAGCTTGCCATTCTCAATGATCTGTTCAACTGATTCCATGCTATAATTTAAGATACGAGGGGGCTTTGTTTAAAGCATTTTGTTTTATACTTTGACACAAAAGTAAACCTTCATCTGCCTGACTCATATTATATTGATGGATGTCACTTACTTTAATTAAACTTTCTTGTAAATAGGATGGCGCCAAATTATGTGAGCATTTTTACATCAAATTAACACACTGAAATTCAAAACGTTTCTCAATTGGCATCCATTTCAGATTGCTAATCAGTTCACTTGATGGAGTCTCGTAACTTTTGTTTGAAATTATTCTAGCAGCTCGTTTTTGGACTTTCTTGAGTTTATTCGTTTGTTCCTGATACCGATTTGACCACATAGAGGAACAATAATCAAAGTGAGGCAATACGAGTGCATTATACAGCAAATTTAAAGATGTAATTGGGAAATAGTCCTTAGCTCGTTTTATTACACTGATATTTCTTTGCGTTACTTTTGTTACTTTGCCAACGTGCTTGGACCAATTCAATTGTTCATCAATTAATATACCAAGACATTTGAAGATGTTAACTCTTTTCAGCGCCTTTCCATTTATAGAAACGTTGAAGGTTGTTATTTTCTTCAAATTTGCACGCGAAGATATGACCATGACGCATGTTTTTTCTGTGTTTAGTACAAGGCGGTTTTGAATAACCCATACCATTAATTATTGCAATGCGAAAGAAAGTTTTTGTTCAACCTCAGCTACGCTACTTCCACTTACGATTAAAGTGGTATCGTCTGCATACATATCCACATTACCACTAGATATACAATTTGGTAAAGTATTCACATAGATGGAAAATAATAAAGGACCCAATATAGATCCCTGTGGTACGCCCATTAATACTGTTAATGGATTAGATTTAGCACTAAAGTGAACAGTCTGTTTACGATCTGTTACATAAGATCTAAACCATTTTACACATTCATGAGAACATCCACTAGCAGTTAATTGTGTTAATAAAAAGATTGTGATCAACGGTGTCAAAAGCCTTACGAAGGTAGATAAAAGCGACACCAGAGATTTTTCTGTTTTCAATGTTTCATGATAAATTATTAACAAATTTCAGAGTGCTGTTGTTGTAGAATGCTTTGCTCGAAACCCAGACTGATTAGAGTTCAAGATATTATTATCGTCAATGAACTCAGAAAGTTGGTGATGTACAGCCCTCTCTATGATTTTGCTAACAACAGACACAATAGAAATTGGGCGGTAATTGCTTGGATCAGACATACCACCAGCTTTAAAAATTGGAATTACTCGAGCTGCTTTCCAGATTCAACAAAAGCCCTATTTACAGAGCCCTGTGTTATAAGATAGAGAAATGTGAAACGTATTACACTCCATCATTACGTCATTAAAAAACACCGCCGCGGTTTTGCCGCGTCATATCCGAACGAGGCTTTAAAGGTGGTGTGTCCCTGTTGCAGGACGAAAATATAAACTTGTGTGAATCCTATAGTAAACAAGATATAATACCAACTAAAAACTCCCCTGAAAAGATTAGAACTAGTAAATGCCTTTATGTGGAATTATATCGACCGTTAGGAATTTTGCAACGCGTTTCGAAAATTATGCGTAGAGAACAGTCTGATTTTCAGATCCTTGTACCGTATGGTCGTACGTTTTGTGCTGCGCAAATATTCAATCAACTTAATTTTGGCCATTACAAGAAGTGGGTTATTGATGTGTACAAATGGTCATGTACCTGTTACAGCTCATTTTATATATGTTATTACCAAAGAAAAAAAGAAGTCAGTCGGTCAATCAATAGTGTCTGACGGTGAGGTCTAGAAAGTAAACGGGTTTCTTTGCATAATAATTTGAATAAGAGGACTCAGCTAACGTTTAAATTCCACATACAGAACATACGTAACATATTCATAATTCCTGCAAAGTTCTACAGAATTTGATGGTGGCTGCAAAGGGATACACTACCTTTAAAAGACAAGAGTGGGGTCGGGTTAAATACACAAAGTGTGCCTACAAATTAAAGACATACATGTATTGCGTTGTAAATGTTGCTGGTAGAATATTTAATTTCAGACTTTTAGAATCTCCCATGCACTCTCCACCAGTTTGGATTTACCGGCCCTGCCCGGCTGTAGCTACACTTATGTCAACTCATCTTAAAGTCACATTTCGACATATTGCAGCATATATTTTCTAGAATGTAGGCTAATGCTGAAGTTGTCATGGTTGTTTTAGAGAAACCATTAAAAAGGTACCTTCCCTCTTGTTCATGTTATGTATTTTTGAGGTTTTGCTTTTAATTGGTGTGCTTTTCTTTATATTCTATTTTGCTTATCAATTTAAAAAAATGTAATGGAACCATGAAAACCTCGCTCATTTTCAGACATTGTTAGTAACAAGTCGGTATGCATGGTATGAACTCCTTGAAGTGATAGGTTTTTATCATGCTTGCTCAAATAATAGCTATGAAACTCACATTCGTTATCAAACTCATTTGCTATCAAACTTACCATACTCGTAACTAAGATTTTTAGATCTTGCCAAATGCACCCCCCCCCCCAAAAAAAAAAAAAAGCATGAACAATTGTTATAGTCCTCGTCATAATGTACGGAATCTGAATGCAATATCGTGCAATTTTTGAGAATGCAGAAGTGTAACTTGAAATAACGGATTATTTACTTAGGTAAACCGATTAGCGACACTTAAAGGTACTATGAGTGATTTCAAGTTCGGTGTTGAAAGCTGGTGTTGGTGTTGTGAGGACACCAACACCAGCTACAACACCGAACTTGAAATCATGCTGGTGTTGAGGTTGACCTCGGAAAATATGACGCATTCCCGGTAGTCTGTGGTGACGATTTACGTGTAATTTTCCCATTCACCAACACCAGCCCCTAGGGATAGGGAAATTCATGATTTCAAGTTTGGTGTTGTTGTTGGTGTTGCAGTATACCGCAGGTAACTATGCGTGCATCTGTCACGAATCTCACGATCAAGCCAAGGTAAAATCCATTTTCCAGTCAAAACATCTGTAAATCATGGGAGCTGTATATGTTTTCCAAGAGAAATGATATTTTCTCTATTCATTTTTTAATATGACTTTACATTTGATATTCGATATGATGTAATTCATTGGAATTTCTGAATGGCTTATGCTTTTATCGCAAGACTTTTCGCCTGTAGAGTAGGACGTCACTCGGTGTTGAGGCTGGTGTTGAGCTATCGATTACGTGATCGGTATCGTCCTTCTAAACTGACCGTCGGTGTTGGAGCTCAGTTAAGCAACCTTTCCACGCTCACAACACCAACACCAACACCAACACCGAACACCGTACTTGAAATCACTCTATGTCCCATTTGCAGGCCAAACAAAATGAAAAGGTTAAATTCAACGGCATTTGAAAGACGATACTTATTAAGAACTTCCCTCAAAGCGAAAGGGCTTGAAAATATCTTTTAGTGGGAAAATAACGTTAGTTGTCGAATCGACTTAAGTAATTGCAATCACCTAAGTAATAGTCTGATTTTTAGACCCTTTTACCGAATGGTCGTACGTTTTGTGCTGCACAAAGATTAAATCAGTTTAATTTTGGCCATTACAAGTAGTGGGTTATTGATGTAGATAAATGCTCATGTACCTGTTACAGCTCATGTTATGTATGTTATTACCAAAGAAAAAAATACGTCAGTCAGTCACTCAATAGTGTCTGACAGTGAAGTCTAGAAGGTAAACGGGTTTCCTTGCATAATTTAAATACTAGGACACTACTAATGTTTAAATTTCACAAATAGGACTTACATGACATATTCATAATTCCTACAAATGTCTACAGAAATTTGATGTTGTCTGCAAAAGGGACATAGTATCTTTAAAGAAAAGCCAATTCTTTGTTAATCATATACAATACATGTACATAATTAATATTTCAGTCTATTAATAAATGATTGTCTTCATTTTTTTGTTCATTGGTGTTATTGACGATGCCGAAGATCTATACTTCTGATATAGTTTACTATGTAAACATAAATATGCCTTCAGTCGTGCATTTAATGTTTTGAGGTAGATTCGTTTATATATATATATATATATATATATATATATATATACATGTATATATGAGTGTTTGTACGTATCACATAGACGGCAAAATATGTAACTGTCGTTGAAAAATGTATTTAATCATAATGAACAGAAACGCATTCCTAGTCTTCTGACAGTACAGATGAACGGATATGGTATAGGGCTTTCAATTCGTAAGGATAACATAGGCCTTGATGTGCTCAGCATCGGTCTAAACTGCATTACATTTATAAATATTACCTTTCTAAATCAAATATTAGCATTTTGTTGCAAAACGTTCAAGAAAGCTGTCATTTCTTTGTTGTTGGTTGCTGTGAAATTAAATTAAACTGTATTTGTTAAACCTAAAAAGAGAGAATTCATTGTACTGATTGTGCATTATGCTTTGAAACCAAATAATGCTATGCGGTCGGAAGGACATAAACAAAGAGGTACTATTTCCAAACAGTAGGGTTTTTTGTATTATATGTCTCCATGGATGTATAATATATTCGATGAACTTCTAATGTCTTTCTGTAGAGAAATATTGGAAATATAAACATCGAAAATACACTCTAAATAAATACAACCTAGCGATAGAGGGAGTTTGGTTAACGCTCCTCAATATACTCTGACTATCGACATTATGTTCGTGAGATTTATTCTATCACATATTTAGGCAAACAGTGCAAATCTAACTATTGTATAACCGTCAAAGTATCGGGGTTTTAATCCTTTCCACTTAATCCACTATCTTACACAAATAATATGATTCGAATTTTACTAATAGCTACCCCGCCCGCCCCCCAAGAATAAAAAGGACATAAAAATACCCCTAAAAATGAATCTTTCACTGCACTGCAAACCTGCCCAAATGAAACCATTATTTCTCAGCATTGGTAACAAATAGAAACGAGATGAGAAAGAATGAACGCCATGGCGACCAGAAGTGCAATGAATCGTGTACGACATACACATATCATCCTTATCCATTCAGTGAGCCATGGCATGAGCACCTCCATTAGTTTAATTCTTGAAAACCGAATTTAATTCCACTATGATTAGGATAAGTAGGTGATCATAAACTGATGAATGCAGTGTTGAGAAAGCGCAAGCAAATAATAATGTAGGCATAGTGATGTGGATCAATTATTCAAAAAACAATTTCCGCCAATCGAGGCCAATGTGCAATGCGATAAGTTAACAACAACATAATATTTTTAAATGTAGAAAAGCATTGGTAATAAATAGAAACGAGATGAGAAAGAGTGAACGCCATGGCGACCAGAAGTGCAATGAATCGTGCACGACATACACATATTATCATTTTAAAAGAGTAGAAAGAAAATTGCCTCCATAGTTGACGACGCCACTATATCATTTATCAAAAAAAAATTACATGGCAATTACAAGCTCTATTCAAGTGCAAGCTAATACTTACATCAAATATCACATTTTTTATTTATGAATATACATGCAATTGAACTGTAAAAAAAGAAAGAAAGAAGAAAATGGCCTCCAATAAGAGGAAGACCCACGAGAAGAAGAAGACCAAGAGTATTAAGAAAGAGTAAAGTTTAAATAAAATAAGACGAGATAATGAATGATAATTATATAGATGAAGAATAAAAGACCAAGGGTGAAGGTGGGAGAGCATGAAGATGGGAGGGAGATGACGAGAGGGAATTCGAAGGAGGGATGAAGGGATTCGTTCAAGAGGGACATGGAGACAGACATACAGAGAGAGGGAGAGAGACAGAAAGAAAGAGATAAGGCAAATAGAAAGCGGGACAGATAGACAGAGAGAGAGAAAGAGAGAGGGGAGAGAGGGGGTGTATCCTGAATAAAGACAGTACATTGAAATATCATGGTAGGCCTAACATTTTGAATTTTAATCAACTTAGAGTATCATATAAATAATTCATGTTTGCGAGTGCATTATTTAGTGAATATTCACTGCACGCACATTGAGTCGCAATAGACTAGACTTGTCGAGTTCATGAGAGATGCCAAACATCCATTTTGGAGGAAAAATTATTAGAAGTGAAACTTGCCCAGTCCAATAATAATACCAAGGTAAACCGGTTAGCATCAAAATTACTGTAATTTTTGTGTTTATCCTATATATTTCAGGCATTAACAATTATTTCCTTCACAAATCTTGTACATAGTAGTTTGTTCTGCATGTTTATGGGTTTATGGCTGTATAATATATTCGATGAACTAAACATGTCTTCCTGTAATGAACATTAGAAATGTAAATACCGAAAATACACTCTTAAGAAATACAACCTAGCGATAGAGGAAGTTTGGTAAATGCTCATCAATGTATTCTGATTATCGACATTATTTCCGGGGGATTTATTCTATTAATTATTTAGGCAAACAATGCAAATATAAATATTGTATGACCGTCAAAGTATTGGTTTTTATTATCCTTTCCACTTAATCCGCTATCATACACAAATAATAAATTCAAATTCGAATTCATTTTTTGAAGTTTTTGGCAATAACCAGTTTTTAATCCCATGTTTTCTAAATAATCTTTTTTTGTCAGAGAATTGTCGTTTGATTGTATTATAATGTAGTCAGAATTCAATTGTGGCTTTTAATCCAAAGAGTGCTAGTGTAAATCGTCCTAGCTCGGCTAAGACGGCACTATTTACAGCTGCTCTATTTACTCCTAATAAATATTTCAAATATTTAATATGAACTTTTTCGGGTATTAATGAAAGGTATTGTTTCTCAATGTGATTCCTACCTATACCTAAAATATCTAATATAGGATTTCCCGGCGAAATTCGCGAGTTTGTCATTCGAATTCATTTACTTTGCATTTCAGTTAGCGCATATCGGCTTTGGCATGCCATTTATCATTCAATTTCCCCGTTTTTGTATTAAATTTAGGATTTTGGTCGAAGGGTTTCATAGATCTGTCATTTAATTTAGAAACTGCTCAACTAGCATTCTAATTAATGGTCACTTGTCGAGGCGTCATTTCCATCATTTGAATCAACACCTGTCATTCGTATTCGGAATATGTTTATTCAAGTTAGGAATGTTAGGGGAAATGCAACACACGTTTACAAATTTAAAAATAATGCAATGAAAATGCGTGATTTGACATTGGGGTCTATTCTGTTATTCCATTTATTCATTCTCAGGACAATGCATATGGGTGTAGTCAGACATTAAGTAAAGAAGGGGCGAAATCGAGGGATATGGCATTTCTGCACGGAC
This sequence comes from Mesocentrotus franciscanus, assembly GCA_037976565.1. Lineage (NCBI taxonomy): Eukaryota > Metazoa > Echinodermata > Echinoidea > Camarodonta > Strongylocentrotidae > Mesocentrotus > Mesocentrotus franciscanus. The sequence goes on from CP137673.1 coordinate 28,041,372, forward strand.
ATGTTCATATACCCGGGAAAGGTGGGGGTACCCTCAATCGCCCCTTTTTACTACAGACTTGGAATTGTACAAAAGATATAAGCGCATAATTGACGAGGACCGAGAGCGACAAACAACTTCCTTACATGAAAATTTACAAACAAATTGAGACAATCAAGTCCGTAGATGCAAGTCGTTTTTTCTTCTTAACAATCAAACTGAAATGCTGATGAATATCAGATAAATCTAATAAGTGTAAGTGTTTAAATGCACGAAAATAAAATATAATGAAATACACATGAACAAAACAATCTAGAAAGAAAAAGAATGAGCTATAAAAAGTGTGTAATAAACGAAAAATGTATATTGGCCATCAATTTAAGTGCACAAAGTGCTAATTTGAATGCTACAAATGAATTAGAATGCTAAAAGTACACCGTCGCGATGTCAGAAAATCGTGTTGCGCCAAATCAAATGACCAAATAGCGAAAGAAGCACATTGTTCATTAATTTGAATGAAACTAGGCGTTGTGGCGTGCGCCTGTAATCCAGCTAACAGTGGAAGTTACAAACTGATTCAGCCGAGGACGCAGGTTCGAAACTGAATTGCGTCTTTCGGATGGTGACGTTAAAGGTCGGTCCCCAGACGTAAATAATCATATCTGATTGATACACGTCTGTAAAAACCCAATACACACACTAGATTCTAACGAACATAGAGAGAGCTTGGTTAATGAATGACCTCGACCAATGACCTCGTTCAATGACCTCAATTATATTTTAAAGTAACTAACGTGACACTTCGTTGGTAACAAATTAATTTGTTTGCTAATTTTGCTTGTTTTAACTTTGTATATCATCTTATGTTAAGGCCTTCTTGCCCACCTATTATTATTGTTACGTCCTTCACCATTGCAACCACTTCAATCAAACATTAGTTTTATTTAGGGGAACCTATAATCTACAAGCTGAGCTTTTTAATAGGTTCCCCACATTTCACCCTGTTTAACCTACTATTTAATACAATTAATTTCGACGTCTTTACAAAGATTTGATTATAATAATGTGTTAGTTGTGGGAATTTTTCACTGATCTGCAAACCTGCCAAAATGAAATCATTATTTCTCCACATTGGTAACAAATAGAAACGAGATGAGGAAGAATGAATGCCATGGCGACCAAAAGTGCAATGCACCATGCACGACATATAACATCATCATTATCTGTTCAATGATCCATGTCATGAGCACCTCCATTAGTTTAATTCTTGAAAACCGAATCTAATTCCACTATGATTAGGATAAGTAGGTGATCATAAACTGATGAATGCAGTGTTGAGAAAGCGCAAGCAAATAATAATGTAGGCATAGTGATGTGGATCAATTATTCAAAAAACAATTTTCGCCATTCGAGGCCAATGTGCAATGCTATAAGTTAACAACAACAAAATATTTTTAAAATGTAGAAAAGCATTGGTAATAAATAGAAACGAGATGAGAAAGAGTGAACGCCATGGCGACCAGAAGTGCAATGAATCGTGCACGGCATACATATATCATCATCGTACATTTAGTGAGCCATGGCATGAACACCTTTATATGTATACTTGTTGAAAACCGAATTTAATTCCACTATGATTAGGATAAGTAGATGATCATGAACTGATAAATGCAGTGTTGAGAGAGCGCAAGCAAATAATAACGTAGGCATAGTGATGTGGATCAATTATTCGAAAACAATTTCCGCCATTCGAGGCCAATGTGCAATGCTATAAGTTAACAACAACAAAATATTTTTTAAATGTAGAAAAGCATTGGTAAAAAATAGAAACGAGATGAGAAAGAGTGAACGCCATGGCGACCAGAAGTGCAATGAATCGTGCACGGCATACACATATCATCATTGTACATTTAGTGAGCCATGGCATGAACACCTTTATAAGTATACTTGTTGAAAACCGAATTTAATTCTACTATGATTAGGATAAGTATAGGTGATCATAGACTGATGAATGCAGTGTTGAGAAAGTGCAAGCAAATAATAATGTAGGCATAGTGATGCAGATCAGGTATTCAAAAAAAAAATTCCTAAAATGCAACAACAACACAAGATTTAAAAAAGTAGAAAGAAAATTGCCTCCATAGTTGACGACGCCACTAAATTATTTATCCAAAAAAATTACATGGCAATGATGAAGCTCTATTCAAGTGCAAGCTAAAACTTACATCAAATATCACATTTTTATTTATGAATATACATGCAGTTGAAGAAGAAAATGGCCTCCAATAAGAGGAAGACCCACGAGAAGAAGAAGACCAAGAGTATTAAAAAAGAGAAAAGGTTAAATAAAATAAGACAAGATAATGAAAGGGATTAAAAGGAATTCGTTGGTGGAAGATCAAGAGAGACACGGAGACAGACATACATAGAGAGGGAGAGAGACAGTGAGAGAGAGAGAAGGCAGAGAGAAAGAGGGACAGATAGACAGAGACAATGAGACAGAGACAGAAAGAGAGAGGGGAGAGAGAACCAGAGAGATAAGATCCAGATGCCGTGAGGGATGTTTATAGGTGTATCCTGAATAAAGACAGTGCATAGAAATATCATGGTAAGCCTAACATTTTGAATATCACCTCCTGTAAGGGTCTTATATAGTTTGATTTTTAAACAAGTTAGAGTATTATATAAATAATTCATGTTTGCGAGTGCATTATTTAATGAATATTCACTGCACGCACATTGAGTCGCAATGGGATAATGAACGAGACTTGTCGAATTCCTGAGAGATTTCAAAAATCTATTTTGGAGGAAAAATTTAAAGGGGAAACTTTCCCAGTCCGATAATAATACCAAGGTAAACCGGTAAGCATCAAAATTACTGTACTTATTTTGTTAATCCTATTTATTTCAGGCATTAACAATTATTTCCTTCACACTTCTTGTACATAGGTGTATTGACAATAAAGCACATCTACTTAATATTCTGATAGATTTTACTCTGAAAATGTAAATATGCATCTGGCAGCTTACTTTTAAGTCTATTTCTTTTTTAAATCAACGTGGGATTCGTTTACCTTCATCATGAAGAGTTCAAAATATAAAATCAATAAAAATGTGAGGCTTATATAGCGCATACTATGTTGCCATCTCTATGATATAATTATATTATATTATATTTGAATTTTTTGAATTTGAATTTATTTTCACCACCATTGAAACATTGAAACAAAGATATATATGTACAATGACAATGTCAATATAACATAAATACATGACATGAATTATAAAAATACATATTCTACAGCGATATACATGTACATTATAAAAATAATAAAAACAGTTATAAGTAATTTTAGTGTCAAGAGTAAAACAATAAATGACTATTTACAATGAGTTTGTGATCGATGGTAAAATAGAGTCAAAAATAGCACATGTGCTAGTCGAGTCTGACTCTCGTTATCTAAAGCCTGAAATTAAGTTCATTGAAAAATACACAATATGTTTCCAAATCCTATAAATAAGATTTGAGAATAATATTACAATTTAAAAGAAGAGACTGGTTGCTATATACATCTATATAATTACAAGGTTATAATTCGTGGTTTTCACCCAAGAGTAATTTTGTAAGTTTTTTACGAAAAGAGGTTCTTGATCTCTCAATTCTTAGATCAGTAGGAAGCATATTCCAAAAATTACTTCCAACAAACGAAACAGAAAACTTTCCTTGGTCTGTTTTGAATAAAGGAAGACGTAATTGTCGACCCGTTTTTGTCTTGTGGAATATTCATGTTGTATCATACTGCAATAATGTTTTAAGGAATGAGGCAATCGTTCATTTATCAAATCAAACACAAAAGTACAAATAGATAATTTATGCAATTTAAAAACATTCAACAATTTGAGGTCATGAAACAGTGCATTAGTATGAGAACGATGTGGCTTGAAAGTTATAGCACGTACAGCCATCTTTTGAGTATAAAATATACAATTCAGGTGTGATTTATAAGTACTACCCCAAACCTCGATGCCATATGTAATATGTGGCTGTATCAGAGCTTTATACAACAGTATCAATATATGTTTAGGGACAAAGTGCCGTAATTTAAAGAGGATACCGACCTTTCTCCGTATACAGTCATTAACAGATTTTATATGTGAATTCCATGTTAAATGTCTGTCAATGGTAATGCCAACAAATGTCGCTTCCTCCACTTCTCTTAATTCTGCCTCAGATATTTTTATTCTCCCTCTAAGCACGGCCTTTCTTCGACGGCTACTAAAGAACATGAAATTGGTTTTTGACGCATTGATAGTAAGCTTATTTGCAGTGCACCAATTCTGTATTGATTTTAAATTTTCATTTACTTCAGACTCATCTATTTGATCTACACCTTTGGGAAAAGTATGAAATATATTAGAATCATCTGCAAATAGTCTGAGCATATCTAAGCATATCAGGAGCTCTTGTATATAGCGCAGTAGAATATATACTTAATTTTGGATAGTTTCTGCGCTCTATAAATGTATTATAATTATAATGTTATAATCACTTAAATTTTTATAGATCAAGACAATAACAAAAATCATTTAAAGATACTATGTCCAATTGCAGCCAACATCAAATTTTGTAGAACTTTGCAGGAATTATGAATATGTCATATATGTCCTATCTGTGAAATTTAAACATTAGCAGTGTCCTAGTATTCAAATTATGCAAGGAAACCCGTTTACCTTCTAGACTTCACTGTCAGACACTATTTAGTGACTGACTGACATCTTTTATATTTGGTAATAACATACATAAAATGAGCTGTAACAGGTACATGAGCATTTGTCTACATCATCAACCCACTATTTGTAATGACCAAAATTAAACTGATTGAGTCTTTGTGCAGCACAAAACGTACGACCATTCGGTAAAAGGGTCTGAAAATCAGACTATTACTTAGATGATTGCAATCACTCAAGTCGATTCGACAACTAATCACGGGTCGTTATTTTCCCACTAAAAGCTATTTTCAAGCCCTTTCGTTTTGAGGGAATTTTTAAATTAGTATTGTCTTTCAATGCCGTTGGAATTTAACCTTTTCATTTTGTTTGGCCTGCAAATGGGACATAGTACCTTTAATATGACAATGGAATACTAACGCAAACGTAATTAGACCAGTAAAGACAATATGAAAATCCATACATATTTTACCCAAAAAATGGGTTAAAGTTGAGATTTAAGGAAAAAAAATATAACGTGATAAAATAGTACATTAATAAATTACATAATGTTAACTTGAAATTAGTTGCAAAAGGGTGGAGAAGATGTACTTTTTAGAGCTTAAAATCGTTGCTGGAGGGTGCATCTCGGAGCTGGAGATAAAATGCATTCCATAATGAAGGTGCTAGGTTGCTGAAGGCACGTTCCTCCAAGTATCTGGTACTGACTCTGGGAGTTTGGAGGAGATTTAAAGCGGCGGACTGTAGATTCCTAACTGGGATATATAATTTGATGATCCTATATAAGTACGAAGGGGCAGTACCGTTAAGAACTTGTTACTGTATTTGAAATGGCCGATGATAGTAGAGATGATAGAATATATTATAGCATTTTCGTAGTGATAATACAGGCCTTTATGTGCTCAATATCGGTCAAAAATTCATTCCATTTAGAAATATGACTTTTGGAATATATAAATATTACCATTTTGTTGCAAAACGTTTTCCTTTACTGTTATTATTATTACTTTGCTGTTGGTTGCTGTGAAATGTAATAATACTGTATGTGTTACACCTAGAAATAGAAAATCCATTGTAATGATTGTGCATTATGTTTTCAAACAATATAATGCTATGCGGTTGGAAGAAGGTTAGCAAAGAGGAACGATTTCCAAACAGTAGTTTGTTCTGCATGTTTTGGGGTTCATGGCTGTATAATATATTCGATGAACTTCTAATGTCTTCCTGTAAAGAACATTGGAAATGTAAATACCGAAAATACACTCTAAAGAAATACAACCTAGCGATAGAAGAAGTTTATTAAATGCTAATCAATGTATTCTGATTATCGACATTATTTCCGGGAGATTTATTCTATTACATATTTAGGCAAACAGTGCAAATCTAAATATTGTACAACTGTATAACCGTCAAAATATTGGGGGTCTTATCCTTTCCACTTTAATAATCCACTATCATACACAAATGATAAATTCAAATTCGAATTCGAGCTTATTGATACAAATCCACAAGGTCGGATTATCATCAGACATGAACAACAATACATTAGGAAAAAATACATAAATTGGTACACAATACATATTTTAGGTCAGAATACACCTAAGATATCAAGTATATACAACCTAATTTAAGTTTTGGGGCAAATACCATTTTTTATTGCATGTTTTCTAAATAATCTTTATCATTTTGTCAGAGAATTGTCGTTTGATTGTATCATAATTAGTTAGAATCCAATTGTGGCTTTTAATCCAAAGAGTGCTAGTGGAAATCGTCCTAGCGTGGCTAAGACGACACTATTTACAGCTGCTCTATTTACTCCTAATAAATATTTCAAATATTTAATATCAACTTTTTCGGGTATTAATGAAAGGTATTGTTTCTCAATGTGATTCCTACTTATACCTACAATATCTAATATCCAAACCTCTGCATTATACATTACAATAGGTTTAATACATGCATCAAATAACTTTATATGAGAAGTTATTAACATCCGGTCACTCCTAAGAGTATTTCTTAACAGAAATATAGCCTTCTTGGATATATCAGACACATTTGTATGGATGGAAGGCTGGAGTGATACCCTGTTGCAACTTTATAGAAAATCGCACATCATAATACATGTTTTTAAGTATATTCTCAAAAGGTCCTGTAATTCCATATCGATGTACTTTATAAAGAAGCGCATTTCTATTAACCGAATCAAAAGCCTTTCTGAAATCAACCAAACAAACATATATAATATGATTTGATTTTTACCAATAGCTACCCCCACAAACACACACACACACACACACACACACCCGAAAGAGAAGAAAAAAGAAAGAAGAAAACGGATTTTGCACTAAACCATCACCCTGCCTAAATGAAACCATTAATTTTCAGCATTGGTAATAAATAGAAACGAGATGAGAAAGAATGAACTCCATGGCGACCAGAAGTGCAATGAATCGTGCACGTGATTAGGTTATTAAGTAGGTGATCATAAACTGATGAATGCAGTGTTGAGAAAGCGCAAGCAAATAATAATGTAGGCAAAGTGATGTGGATCAATTATTACAAAATAATTTCCTCCATTCCAGGCCAAATGCAAATGCTAAAATACACAAAAAAATAAAAAGAGAAGGAAAAAATGGCCTCCATAGTTTACGACGTCACTATATCATTACAAAAATATCTTTAAAGGTATAAACCAGTTCTGGTCATGCGATTGCATTGTGAAAGAAACGTTGTGGAATCGATTAGTAAAGGTTGATCATCTAGCATATAAGCATTGGTGTGTACTGCAAGGTTCTGGAATCATCAAAATGATAAGAAATTTGGCCCAGTCTTGGTAAAGTTACAAGCACTGTACACAGAAAGATATATATGGGACTACGCGATATCTATCCAGGCCGGATCGATATGATAATTTACCAAATATATCAATTTGTAGGCGGTTTCCCAGCAAAATTGGTATCATCACGTATTAGTCAAAACATATTCTTTCACATGATTGTTAATAAGAGCTTCCATTTCATTTTTTGAGAGGGGGCATTTCCAAAACTGGTCTATACCTTTAACATGCCAATGATGAAGCTCTATTCATCTACAAGCTAATACTTATATCAAATATAGAAGAAAAAATATAGAAATACTATTTCGTGTATATTTATATGATATTCGTTACAGCTAAGAAATCTAAAGGTGATAACGATCTTCACAATTATGAATTAGCACACCCTCTTCAAAAGTACAAAAGGATGTATTTTCTTTTAATTTCCTCCTCCCTCTTTCTTTCTCTTCCCCCCCCCCTCTCTCTCTCTCTCTCTCTCTCCCTCTATTTTTCTCTTTCTTGCTCCTGCGCGCGCGCTCTCTCTCTCTCTCTCCCTTTCTCTCTCTCTCTCTCTCTCTCTCTATCACTCTCTTTCAGTTCTTTTTTCCTCCCATATCCAAATTCATTATTTGCAGCTAGTGTTAAATCAAAACATAATTATATTTTGAACAGTTATCATTTGCCGTTTCCGTATTGTATGATATGTTGCTCAGTTAATCCCGCAGATTCACCACTTCATAGTAATTGGACTTCAACTATCGGTATTTAGTTTGTATGTCACCAATCTTTTCAAAACATTTCGATGGAAAACTCTTCTGTAGATGGATAAATAGCGTTAAGTATCCGGTAATAGGTTAACGCATCATAGTTTTAGTCTAGACCCTGTGTGTTGTGTATCCAGACAATTGATTTAATCAAGCCATTTGAAGAAAATTACATGCAATATTTGTTTGTAAAATCCAATGGCATAAGTGACGGCTTTATATTTGATAAGTGTCCGGACATACAACACCCCCCGCATCTAGAATTACTCGGAGGAGTTGGATTAGCATGTGTGCCAGAGACCGGGGTAATAATTATACTGTAAGTGCTTTGGTCAGTTAATATAAGATTTCACGGCCAAATTCGCGAGTTTGTCATTAAAATTAATTCGTCTTGCGTTCAAATTCGACGGTTTTAATGCTGTCAGGAATATCTCGGGTTTATATTCCTTTTTCTAGTTTTCAAATCTATGAAGTTTTCGTTAGAATCTATGTATATTTCATTCAAATTAATGAACAATGTGCTTCTTTCGCTATTTGGTCATTCGATTTGGCGCTACACGATTTTCTGACATCGCGAAGGTGTACTTCTAGCATTCTAATTCATTTGTAGCTGTTGTGACAGTGCACTTGAAATTACTTTATCACCCAAGTCGTTTGTTTATTGTACCATTGATGCATGACATGCATATTATGTAATAGCACTTCCTCAGGCAATGTGTCTAGTATAGCACCATCTATTACTGTACACATGATAAACACTCAGAAGTCTACATGAACTTGGCTGTGTTGTGAGGTTCAAGGATCCCCTTTTTGCCAGCGCATCATGGGGCTTTGAGTCATAATATTGTCATATAAGGCAGGCAAAGAGGTTAGTTTTGTTGTATATTTAATGTATTTTTATGAATTGTCAAAACATAAAGTGGAAATTAGTGTGTGTGTTTTGAACTTCATACTGAGAGACGTTGATGTTAGTGTGTATTTCATCAAGTATGTACATTTGACCTTGTAATAAGAACGTGAATGACAGTGAAGATACTGCTAATACCTTGAATATTAATTATGAGAGTGCTGAAGCACTAAATAGAGATTTAGAATGTATTATTTTCTACTCCATGTTTAATCAAGCTATATAGTTTAGTCTAGTTGAGACACTTGTAGTGTGAGTTTGCATTTATTTAAAGCCATAATGCAGATGGACTAGAATAGTAACGGGGGTTATTTTAATAGGTTACGAAGATCATAACACAATGTTCATTTATGAGTTTCTCTAAGAGACTGTATTATTGCTATGAATTCGACGATGTACTTGTATTTATGATCTCTTATCTGTGTCGTTTTCACAGTTTTCACGGAATGAAATGGTTACTCCAATCATTAAAGCTACGAATTCCCGTAGAAGCCTTTGTTCAGACTTTTCATTTGTCATCAACCTCGCTGCAGCCACAATAGCATTCACTTTAGCACATTGTGCACTTAAATTGATGGTCAATATACATTTCTCGTTTATTACACTTTTTAAAGCTCATTCTTTTTCTTTCAAGATTGTTTTTTCATGTGTATTTCATCATATTTTATTTTCTTGTATTCATACACTTATACTTATTAGATTTATCTGATATTCATCAGCATTTAAGTTTGATTGTGAAGAAAAAAAAAGACTTGCATCTACGGACTTGATGGTCTCAATATGTTTGTAAATGTTCATGTAAGGAAGTTGTTTGTCTTGTGTTTCATCATAAATTTATCATAATTTCATTATGGAGGAAGGGTACAATATTGTGACTGGGGTAGCTAGGAACTAGAATCATACAATTTGAGCATGATTCATTATTTAGCCAAGGCTTTAGCCATTGATCTGCTGGCGGGCAAGGCATCGGGGGATGTAGGTCTGCATCCTGCGATACCATCCCATGCATTTCTCCCGTGTGATGGCGTCAACGTTTCTCCTGGCTATACGAAAAACGATGTCTACTCGCCACCTCTCCGTCGTCAGTCCTGCCTGCTCAGCAGCTTCCCGATCGCCTATTGCCTGCTGCATATCAGGACGTGCCAAATCCCTCTTAACTGTTGATTTAAATGCAGAATGGGCGTTCTCGGTGAAGTTGAGAAACGGAGAGTAGGGAGGCAGGAGCTTAACCTGGATGAGTGGTTCAACGTCAGGCGGAAGCTGAGCCCTCACGTTGTCGTAGATCAAAACGACTGGTTACCCTGGAGGGAATATGATAGAACACTGGCGTGCCGTTTCTGCGAGGAAGTCCTCGAAGCTGGCTTTAGTAGTCATCTCGCATGAAACATCGTGGTGCACCAGGCCTACCTCTCCTGAGACAGCAAACGTAACGTTGCATCTCTTGCCACGTTGCACATGAACAACTCTTCGAACCGGTTGACCGCGCTGTGCCCTGCCCAAGGATCGTCGAGTCCAGGGGGGCGTTTCATGAAACAATAAGTCGGTGGTTTTCACCGACTAATATCATTTTCACCGACAATTTTATTGTCACCGACTATTTTCCAGGCCTCTGATTGGTCAAATTTAGTCAGCGCCGACAGTTGTCGGTGGACAAATGTTGATGAAATGCCCCAGATGTTATAGCCGGTTTCGTCAATGAAAACTGTGTGGGCGACCACGCCTTCCGCCAAAAACCACTGAGCATACTCCACCCGACGATCAAGAGTTGCTTGTGAATTTCTCCCCTTTGGCACATCTTCAGCCAATTGAGGGTAATAAACATACCATCTAGAGCTCTAGATATGGTCGAAATGGAAACTGCTGGCTTATGCGGCAGTGTCGCCTCCATGTCTCTCTTCATTTCAATTCAATTCAATTTATTTTTTTCGTCCAATAATGACATGGAAATTCATTGTGGGATTTTACATATTGCGTTTTACATTAAAATCATTTATAAAAAAAACATCAAAAGCATGACATTGAAATAAGAATCGGTGAAAAATTGGGTTATTGACAAAAGTTTCACGTTGGTAATGAATATGATTATATTAATACGAATAAATATTATTACATGCAATTTGTTTACTCTCACATGACAACGGACTCAGCAACACAGCACATGGCAACGAGCATAGCAAGTCAAAGTTAAATTGCATTCAAAAGCCCAGCTATCAGATATAATAATTATAAGGTCACCATTTCAGGTGAACTATATTTATTGATACCAGTTAACGTGTGTTGTTAAAGGCTCTATTAAATGGCAAATGGAATGACAGAATTCAAATAACGATTTGTCCTGCATTTTGCAGACTGAAGTCGTTCACCTGATCTCATCCAGCAGAAACATGGATGAAGGGGGTGTTGGGGATCCTTCATGATACTCTCAACTTTCTTAAGAATACGGACAGAGCAGATATCCTCTAGACTGAAATTTTCACCAACTATTTTTACCTGCTTGTTTAACAACCTTTGAATTTTTGTTTGGTCATACTTTCTTAAACTATAATACCAAGAGAGGCAGCCATATAGGATGCTACTCTCGACGACTGCGGTGTAGAAGAGTTTTAGAATGGTCTTATCAACATGGAAAGATTTGAGTTTCCTCAGGAAGTGAAGTCTTCCATGACCTTTTGCCAAAAACAAGTTTGCTTTATTCTTCCCAATTTAGCTTCTCATCAATTACTACTCCCAGATATTTATATTTTGGAACAATTTCAATGACTAAATTTTGGAGGATAACTGGACTTATAGCAACATTTTGCCTTTTCCTATGATCGAATACAATTTCCTTTGTTTCCTTTTATTGAGTATTAGATAGTTAGAATCAACCCACTGTACACAATAGTTCAATGTTCTCCTATATTCTGTTTCATCATTCTTCTTGATGATTACCGTGTCATCAGCGTATTTAAGAACACTTGTATTTACACCACCAGCTCGACAATCATTCGTATAGAGTATAAAAAGGATGGGAGACATTACACAACCATGAGGAGACCCGGTGCTCGTTGACATCGGTTGCGAGAGAACACCATTAACCCACACTTGTTGGGTTCTGTTCACGAGGAAATCACCAATCCATTGAACAAGGGTGGGGTCAACACGAAGATCCCTGAGCTTTTCAATCAGCTTTGCTGCTACCAGGGTATTGAATACCGATGAGAAATCAACAAATGTAGCGCGAGGGTTGATGTGAAGAATGTTTTGAAGACGAGCTCTCATCTCATCGTCTATTTTGTGGTTTTTTGCACCTCCCCTTGTCAGCTTATGTCGCCTACCGGTCCGTAGATAAGTCGCCACGATAGATCTGGCAGTAGACCGCTTAATGCCCAGTGTATCGGCCAGCTCTAGATAGTCAGCTTGGTGACCCTCGAAAGCTTCTATCAGTCGCTCTCGCGTCCTCGTCAGATATGCGCTTATATATTACGTTACCATCCATGGCGAAGTGAAATGGCGAAGTGACAAGTAAACTATGAAACTCTTTTAGAAAAAGAGAGGGGTGTGCTGGGTGAAAGAGACGATGTGAATTATTTTTGTAAAATTCCGAGCCTGTAGTAAAAAAAAAAAAAAAAAAGGGGGAGGGGGATTGAGGGTACCCTCACTTTTCCCGGGTATATGAACACGTCCGTGCAGAAATGCCATATCCCTTGATTTCGCCCCTTCTTCACTTAATATCTGACTACACCCATATGCATTGTCCTGAAAATGAACATTCCTAACTTGAATAAACATATTTCGAATACGAATGACAGGTGTTAATTTTAATGATAAAAATGACGCCTCGACAAGTAACGATTAATTTGAATGCTAGTTGAGCAGTTTCTAAATTAAATGACAGATCTATGAAACCCTTCGACCAAAATCCTAAATTAAATACAAAAACGGGAAAATTGAATTATAATTGGCATGGCAAAGCCGATCTGCATGCGCTAACTTGAATGCAAAGTAAATTAATTCGAATGACAAACTTGCGAACTTCGCCGGGAAATCCTATAATTCCCGGAACTAAGGATTACATGGCGCTATCCCCCTCCCCAAATTGTTCAAGCTCCTAAGAAATGCCCTTTTTTGCTGAGGAAAAGCGCATTTTTACTTCTTAATTTTTCTCACCTGTGAAAAGTGCCATTTTCACTTTTACAAGTGTCCCTTCTTATATTGCCCGTTCCCCTGATTAAAAATTTCCCCTTTCAATGATGTGATAAGTGCCCCTTTTTTAAAGTATAATAAGTTCCCTTTGTCACTTTTTTTTTATAATTGTCCGTTTACCCATTCTACCAACATTTCCAGTTGTCGCTTACATGTTGTGTCATTTTACAGTCATCTTAATAAGGGAAGGGCCAAAGTCAGAAAAGAGGGTTTTGCCTGCCACTACCACACAAAGTAAGCACACCTTGTTTATGAGAAAGATTTCTATAATACAGAGGTGTTTTTTTCTTCATTTGTAGCGGTCACACCTTAATCTGAGATGGCGTCCCAAAAAAGCGGCCCTTTTGATGAAAAATAGTATTTTGTAAATAGTATTTCAAGAAAACCTTGTTACTTTGGTGTCATAAGAAATCAAATTTAATTATCTACATTTTGATACCAATTTTGACGGAATTGGGATCAATAAACATCGCACTTTTTTTTCTTCAAATTTTGTTCTTCTTCAAATTTTATCCCCCAAAAAGGTATTTTCCATACATCAAAATCGGAGAGGTGTCCTTTTACGTTTTTTCCAGCAATTTGCCGATGTACAAGGTCAATACTTTGTGCAAAGAGAGGCTTGTTTGTATCTTTTTTCAGTGAAAAAGTAATAGAAACCCAAGAAGTATAAGAAGTGTTCTTAATTATATTCCCTACAAAATGAACATTTAATTACGTATCACTGAAACAAATTAAATAATGAGTCCTTATATCAACTGACTTTGCTGCAAAACTGGTTTGACAAATGGAAGAAAATCTATGTGGTTTAAGGTCTGAAAACCCGTGAAAACCCAAATGCATCAGGGGGCCCCTGGACCCCACGACGTATAACGCTCCGCTCGTTTCGCTCGCTACGCTCTACCTGGACACTCAGATTTCAGTGCCCCCAAAAAAAAAAAAAAAAAAAATTGACGCCCCTGGTCTTGATTGATCTGTCAAACAACATAGGCCTAATGTAAGCTGAAACTTAAACGGAATGCAGATCACCAGTGAGTCACTCAACAAACAGATGAAGCAACGCTCATTTACTTTATTGGTATCTCTATAATGAGCATCAACTATTAACACAGACTTGGTATAATTCAACACCTGTACATTCATTGGCTAATATCATTTATGCCACTGATTTCACGCTTCTTATTGCGCATGTATGAATGGTGTTTTTGCTTATTGTTGCTAAGGCTCAATATATTAATTTCTTCTTATTCCTGGAAATATAATTCGGTAGGGATTATCATTGCCTATGAATTGGTTTGTGTTGATGTAGCTTCTCGTCTTGGTTGTCTGCTTGCCTGGTACAAGAGAGAGAGTGAAATCCATCAAGCGTTCCCCGACAGATAATTATGTATCACTTATTCATTATCGATTTCAATATATTTAGCCAGGTTGGCCCACTCAGCAATTAGCTGGTCTTCCGAGGAAGCCCTGGAAAACATGGTGACAACATCATACATGTAAAAATATGAAATAAGTACTCATAAAAGTGTAACAGCATTAAAATACAATTGAATTTGATATAAAGTATAGATGAACATAAATTTAAAAAAAAAATTGACTACAGATTTGTGTATATAACTCACTGGTTGCACAATAATATTAACTAAAATTTCCAGTTTTGCAAAAACAAATGAAAACACTGATACCATGGTTCGCTAAACACTTGATTGTCAAAGCGGTCGGGGTGGGCACGGCGGGTATGTGTCAAGTGTTCCTCGCGTTGATTGGTTACTTGAGATGGGCGTGTCTCGCTACGCAGACCCTCTGATCAGGGTGCCTGTTTACTGCGAAATCCACATATTGGATATTAACCCGTGAAAGTTGGCGTTGATTTCCAATGTGTCAGTAGACGTGTTCAATTTGTGTTGTAAACATAAATATCATTTCGAAAAATAAATAAACAGACTATTTGTAATACTGGATCTTTTATTCACGTTTTTACTTCCTTTTGAGGAGTTCGGGAACAAAGACTACATTGCAAGGAAAATTTTACAGAAACTATAATGCTGCTGGGTGAACAAGTGTCGTATTTGAGGTATAAAGACAACACAGCAAGGAAGATGAGCAAAATCTTTCAACAACCTAAATTGTAGTATCCTTGGATGCTTGCTTCACGTTTTCAATTCATTTTGTCTTCTGAGAGTTTACTTTATTTGAGATGTAAAGACAACATCGCAACAACAAAATACAATCAATCAACTGTTGCTCGACTGCATTTTATCGAATAATTGGGATTTGTTTTCCATCGGTCAAAATGGTGAGTTCTCTCCTTTATTTATTTAATTACAAACATGCATATATAGATATATATATATATGTATGTATGTATATACCGGCATCTTCTGGCGATCGCAAACACGGCACCACGTTGTCCCTACTCTGAATTGCGATATTTCACGATTCCACATGACGTATAGAAAATACCATGCTTATAGTAATACCCGGAACTAAGGATTGCATGGTGCTCCCCTCCCCCTCCCCAAATGTGTCAAGCTCCTCAAAAATGCCCCTTTTTGCCGAGGAAAAGCGCACTTTTTTCCTTCTTAATTTTTTCTCACTTTTAATTAGTGCCAGTAGCGTACCTACGGGGGAAGGCAGGGGGGCAGTCTGCCCCCCCCCTGACGAGTGACAAGCAAGCAAAAAAAAGGAAAGGAAAGGAAAGGAAAGGAAAAGGGAAAAGGGAAGAAAGAAGGGCTAAAAACACGAGTTAGAAGTGGACCCAGGGCACTCACTTATCCCTATATAGGCCAAGGCCCCGCGGTTCAGCTAGCCATGCTCCGAGATTTGGGTCGTTTTCAGGTCAGAACTATCCCTAATTCGTGTTTTAGGCCTATAAGATTAAAACAAAATGCCGATGATCGCTCTACACTAGGGCGTACAAGTTACAACGTTGAAAAGTATGTCAGGACTCAGTTAGCTTCAGGTCCATCTGTCAAATCATCATGCCGTTACACAATGTACAGGGCCCGCGCTACGGCGGGGCTCGGGGGGAGCCGCCCCCTCATTTTGAAAAAGTATGTTAAAGAAAAATAGAAAGAAACTAACCAAGAGCAAGGCCCCGGCAAAAAACTTTCCTGCAAAATGCGACACCACATTAAAACGCGAAAAAATAACAAATGCGAGAAGTAAAAACACGGAGGCATCGTCAAGCATGTCGGCAAAGCTACCGAGTTCGGCAGTTTGCGGATTTATAAAATCAGTCCTTAAAGGTACTATGTCCCATTTGCAGGCCAAAAAAATGAAAAGGTTAAATTCCAACGGCATTTGAAAGACAATACTAATTTAGAACTTTCCTTAAAAAAAGGGGGCTTGAAAATGTCTTTAAGTGGGAAAATAACGACTATTAGTTGTCGAATCGACTTAGGAGCTATAGAGCCAGTAAGTAATAGTCTGATTTTTCAGACCATTGTACTGAATGGTCGTACGTTTTATGCTGCGCAAAGATTCAATCAGTTTAATTTTGGCCATTACAAGAAGTGGGTTATTGATGTAGACAAATGCTCATGTACCCTTTACAGCTCATTTTATGTATGTTATTACCAAAGATGAAAAATCCAGTCAGTCACTCAATAGTGTCTGACAGTGAAGTCTAGCAAGTAAACAGGTTTCCTTGCATAATTTGAATATTAGGACACTGCTAACATTTAGATTTCACAGATAGGACATACATGACATATTCATAATTCCTGCAAAGTTCTACGGAATTTGATGTTGGCTGCAAAAGGGACATAGCATCTTTAAAAGCCTAATTCGTTCAGAAAATTACACACTTTTATCGTCAGAATCTGGGTAAAAACACTCCATTCAGTTGTACAGGTGCATAAAAGACGAACTGTCAGTCAAAAATTTTATTTTTCAATCTGCGCATAATTATATGCAAATTATACCGAACAAAATCAGTCTCATGCGAGTCGTTTTAGTGTCACAGATGAGTCGTTACTGTTACACTATATGGACAGATTGGATAGATGTGTAAATCATTAAAATTATAATCAGCGTACGATGCGAAAACGATTCATCTCCAGCTTCCGGAAATAATAATAATATTCCGCTTTTGTATGGCGCTTAATACATCTACGATGTCTCTAAGCGCTTTACAGATATACTATTAAACCTGGGAATTTTTGTTGTGTCCTGCGGGACGCAATTACTCACCGCTTTTGCATAATTGGTGCGTGAGATTTGGTTTTTTTCTATTAAGTGCCCCTTTTAAAAAAAATCTCCGATGAGTGCCCTTATTTATATTTGAGAGGTGCCCCCTTTAACTCTGTAATAAGTGCCCCTTTCCATCTCTGATAGTTGCCCCTTTTATTTTGACACGTGCCCCTTGATGTTATCAAATTGATTAATGTACTATTACCAGTCTTTTTTGTTGTAAAAGATTATATCATGTTTTTGTGTTTTCATGTTTTGGTTTTGAATAAAATGAACTTGAATTTGAACTTATCCTTTCTATTTAGTACCATTTTCCTTCTGATTATTGCACTTTTTCTGTTATCATAAGTGCCCCTTATTAAGTGTGAAGAGTGCCCCATTTTCACCTCTGGTAATTCCCCTTTTTACTTTGACATGTGCCCTTTTTCTTTTCTAGTAAGTGTCTTTTTCCCTTTGGATATGTGCCCCCTTTTCCTTTCCCCATAAAAAAGTGCTCCTAATTTAAAGCGATTAAGAGCATTTTTTTTTTCTTTAATTTCACCCAAATCCGGCTCGCTACGCTCGCTCGTATTTAAAATTGATATGATTATGTTTCTTATTAAAGATCTTTTCAGTCTTTCATGATAAGTTTGTGCTTAAAACCCCATCAGGATTGTTTTTTCCTCTTTATAAGATTTTTTGCACTGCGACCTCACAAATCTCTGATAGTTTGCTCGCAAATAAATATTCTAACCATCACAACCAACTGCTAAGTACATGTATGATGCTTAAACAGTATTTTGCACTCACAATGTAGTGGTAGATACCAATGTCTGAACAGTTGTATATTTTCGCTTTGAGGTTTCCCTTTATAGGTGCCCCCTTTTCCCGGAAAGCGCCCTTTATTGTTGGTGCTCCCGCCCCCACTATGAATGACGCTCCGCCGCCCCTGGCCTGCTAAAACCTCTGAATTTCCGGGGGCTCCGCCCCCTGGACCCAACGCCAATTTACACTCCACTCGCTTCGCTTGTTACGCTCTAGCTGATCGTAAATACTTAGCCCCCCCCCCCCACTTTAAAAACGTTCCCCGGGCCTGATGTAAAGTGTTTGAAGCTGAAGCCCGACGCAAGTGATTGCTGTCTGCCCATCCCAACTGCTGTTCTAGTCTTGTACTGACTGGTTTTGACAATCGAGTGATACATGAGGTACTAGGAAACTATACACCAAATCGCACGAATTGAGATTGAAAATTCGATTTTTCTTCAGTTTCTCAGGGGGGCACATCCCCCCTGTCCGTGCAAGCGCGGAACGCCGCTTAATATTTTCTTACGAATCGCCTCCCCTCGCTGCCGGCTGGATTCGCCTCTGTATGTACCCTCAGTGCGTGATTTCTCCTATATCTAGTGATATATCATTTTACTGTTACATTTTTGCTCACTTTACTACATTTATTTGTATTGAGTGAATAGATGCTTATTCTGAATATTCATTTGTTTGTGCATGTGGAAATGAAACAAATGCAAATCAATACAATTAAATTCAATGTCAAATACACTTTATTACATCTCCAAATATGCAGAATTGGGAACATAATATGTCAATAGCTTCTTCAAAGAGGAATAATAGAAGTACGTTAATAGAAACATTGTCATTACCAGTTATAAGTTAACCACTGATTTTGTCAAAATTCTTTACATTTAACTTTTTTTGTAATGATAATTTTTACATCTCCAAATATGCAGAATTGAGAACATAATATGTCAATAGCTTCTTCAAAGAGGAATAATAGAAGTACGTTAATAGAAACATTGTCATTACCAGTTATAAGTTAACCACTGATTTTGTCAAAATTCTTTACATTTAACTTTTTTTGTAATGATAATTTTTACATCTCCAAATATGCAGAATTGGGAACATAATATGTCAACAGCTTCTTCAAAGAGGAATAAAAGAAGTACGTTAATAGAAACATTGTCATTACCAGTTTTAAGTTAACCACTGATTTTGTCAAAATTCAATACATTTAACTTTTTTTGTTTACATCTCCAAATATGCAGAATTGGGAACATAATATGTCAATAGCTTCTTCAAAGAGGAATAATAGATGTACGTTAATATACATTATATACATTTAACTTTGTTTTAATGATAATTTTTCTTTTAAATCAAAATAGACCAAAGATATGAAGTCGCCCGATCGCAAATATTAATATCGACAAGATCCCTACTGTGTTATTGGGACAACCCCTAGTCCCCTTCACCCCCTTCCACACCTAACCCCCTTGCTCGTCCAAATCGCTTGCCCCCCCCCCCCTGACGAGGTATGCCAGGTACGCCACTGATTAGTGCCCCCTTGTCACCTGTGAAAAGTGCCATTTTCACTTTTACAAGTGTCCCTTCTTATATTGCCCTCTCCCCCTGATTAAAATTGCCCCTTTTAATGACGTGATAAATGCCCCTTTTCAAAGTATAGTAAGTTCCCTTTATCACTTGTTTATAATTGTCCGTCCAACATGTCCGGTTGTCGCTTACATGTTGTGTCATTTTACAGTCATCTTAATATTAAAGCGGAGGGCCAAAGTCAGAAAAGAGTGTTTTGTCTGCCACTACCACACAAAATAAGCACACCTTCTTTATTTGAAAGATTTTTCTATAATCCAATGGAGTTTTTATCTTCATTAGTAGCGGTCACCCCTTAATCGGAGGGGGCTTCCAAAAAGCGGCCCTTCTGATGAAAAATAGTATTTTGTAAATAATATTTCAAGAAAACCTTGAAACAATATTACTTTGGTGTCATAAGAAAGCAAATTTAAGTATCTACATTTTGATTTCAATTTCGACGGAATTGGGATTAATTATTAAACATCGCAATTTTTTTTCTTCAAATTTTGTTCTTCTCCAAATTTTATCCAAAAAAAGGTATTTTCCATATATCAAAATCGGAGAGGTGTCCTTTTACGTAATTTTCCAGCAATTTGCCCATGTACAAGGTCAATACTTTGTGCAAAGAGAGGCTTGTTTGTATCTTTTTCCAGTGAAAATGTTATAGAAACCCAAAGTTATTTACTTGACTTCCACACAAACGACATTTTTGCCCATATGTGTATTAACTGTATGCATATGTGTATTGAGGACGTGTTTGGTGTATCTCAATCGAGTTTTAAAGATAACCTTTAAGTAAAATCTCGAATTGCCGCGGGTTTGGTGCCAAATGATGGATAATTAAATATTTTCAAGTTGATATCAATTTGACTGAGTTATGTAATGTTTAAGATCTAATTTTTGACCCAAAAATGTGTTTTTGTGGATAATTTTCCCCTAATTTTTGCCAGTATCCCAGTATAATAACTTGACGATAGTGATTAGACATTTAGTAACGCAGAAAGTTCAAAGGATTAGGAGTGTTGAGTGCAATTGATAAGTACTTCTTCAATATATCTGTGATATTTCAGGAAATATGGGCATGGGCAGTTGCCGCCCCCTCCCCACCCCGCCCCTTCCAGCCGCTTGTCATAATCTCGCCCATGACCAAGACTAAGGGGTGAGGCACATACATGGATAGATTCTGTATATCTACCTTATCTAGACTTGCTATGATGCACATCATGTTATACCTTTAAAGATCAGGTTCATTGATTTTAAAAACTTACTTTATTGTCATTATTGCAAAGGTAACACTTTGATTTGAGAAGGTTATCAAAATTCCATGCTCGGAAATATTCGAAGTAATGATTATTATGAATTACAAAACTCTTAAATACAGCAGCCGACATAGCACCTGAAATGCTCTCCGATCGCTGCTGAGATGTGTGACGTCACATGTTGAACATGATTTGCACAAGCAGACGATGTCCCATGACATCTCACACATTTTCAGTGCCTGTTTCGTCGTCTTCTCTTCAGTTATTTCTCTTACTTCACTACCGTCAGACTAAATGTTTAATCTATTGCCTCACTCTAAACCCCGCGCATGGTATTATTTTGATGAAAAATGCAGCGATAAAAAAATAAAGGAATCCGTCGCTTGTAAACAAAATAAGACGCCATTGTATTTTCAGCTGCATACACCGCGGTATGTTCGGCGTTTCAAGAGGAACAAATGCGTCCATGCTTTCATTCCGGGGTTTTAAATTTGAAAGTGTGGTTTCTTTGATTGTTCATTAACCCCTATCCTGTGTATTTACAAACAAAAGAATTTAGTTATCAGAATCGGGTCATATCCCTTTTGAATGGTGTAAAATTCCATCACATTTATATACACTAAACTCATTATAATTTGAGAAATAATAGCATTGCAATTATGTTCATTCTTTATGGGATGTCGTCTGCTTGGGCAGGATTGGTTCATATTGTGACGGCATTAAAACATCGTTATTTTTGGCGAATCTCTCGCATATCCCAGATGCTATGGAGGTGGTTTTATTTGTATTTTTATAAATCATCCGATTTGTAGTTGACCTACAACTTGTACGATGGCCATCTATTAGCTTACCAGTTTCTAGTAATATGTTATTTGCCATATTTGTGATTTTCTTTGAACCCGCACTTTAAGAGCAATTTGACGGATACTCAGACTCAGAGAATGATGGGGAAGCTGAGAACACCGTTTTTTTAATTCAGAAAATACAATTGCGCATCTACAATCTGACAATGACCTAAATACAAATGTTAAGACGATGGAAAGAAGACCCTGCATACAGGTCTATCATGATTATGGGAACAGGTGTAGGTTTTTTTTATCAGACGAGTTTTGATGAACAATATTTTCCCTTTTGAAAAAGAAATTGTTGGATATATCAAAACTACATGTAGGTTAGTGAAAGGATCCTTTCCCATATCATAAATAGTCTGAGGTTTTAACCACCCAAAAAATGTTTATAATGCAAATAAGTTCTTAATTTTGAAGAAAATGATGGATAAATGCAGCATATGCATGTTATTTGATCGTAAGTGTGGACAAAATCTTGGAGTTATTAAGTCCCTAGAATTGCTAAAATGTAAAATGCTTGAATATCATAAGTCTTGCAGGAAATAAAAGAACTCATCCTGGATTGGTTTAAGAACGAGTCCCCCACCTCATCACCCCAATTTGAAAGAAAAATTGAGATTCAAAACTCCCAAGATGTGTTTAGAATGCAAACAAGTTCTGAATTTTGAAAGAAATTAAGGCATAAGACATGAAGACACTGCTCATTATGGAGATGGGTGTTGGGTGAATGTTTGAGCTTTGAATCACCAGGGGCGTAGTATGATGCACAAATTTGGTTTGTTTGACATTTATGGTGATTAGAAAATTGCATATTTATTCATGCAAACAGATCCCTAGAATTCGAATTTCCTGACCAGATTGAAGAATACTCAGTACGAGAAAAGGGAAAATTAGCTCATTTGAGTTTTGAAGATTGTTCGTCAAATGCTAGGACAAAATGTTTATCATCAAACTTTTTGGTTGACATGGTGTCAACCCCACTTAACCCCCCTCTCTCTCTCTCTCTCTCTCATTCAGTTTCCCCCCTCCCGCGCGAAGCGCAGAAGCTTTGACGTTTCATTAAAATTATTAGAGATAGAAGTTGATTCGTTGTACCGTTCTCGACTTTTAATCCTTGTCTGAATTCAGTTCCCCCTCCTTCGCGAAGCGCGGAAGCTTTGACGTTTCATTAAATTATTAGATAGAAGTTGATTCGTTGTACCGTTATCGACTCTTACTCCTTGTCTGAAGTCAGTTTCCCCCTCCTGCGCGAAGCGCAGAAGCTTTGACGTTTTATTAAATTATTAGAGAAAGAAGACGATTTGTTGTACCGTTCTCGACTCTTTATAATCCTTGTCTGAATTCAGTTTCCCCCCTCCCGCACGAAGCGCAGAAGCTTCAACGTTTCATCAGATTATTAGAGAAAGAAGACGATTCGTTGTACCGTTCTCGACTCTTAATCCTTGTCTGAATTCAGTTTCCCTTCTCCCGCGCGAAGCGCGGAAGCTTTGACGTTCCATTAATCAAAAATGTTCTTTGTCTGCTCCTTTTTCTTCCTACGTCCTCTTCCTTTTTTTCTCTTCTCTTTTTTTTTTTTTTTGGCCGGCGTTTTGGGGGGCGACCGCCCCCATCGCCCCCCTGGCTACGCGCCTGCTCTCTCTCTCTCTCTCTCTCTCCCTCTAAACCGACGCCTGAAAATGGGGTTTCCACTGACAACAACTGTCATTTTTGGTAGAAAAAAAAGACACACGTATCCTAAAGGAAACATCCAGGGGCAGATAGGCCGTTGGAGTGTGGGCTGGTCGCAATAAGCTTTCAAAACCAATTTTCAGTCCCAGTCAGCCCCAGTCAGCCCCTAGATACATCAAAGGAGTTTTATATCAAAGACATGATGTAGAAACATATAGAGACCTGTCTATATGCTGTAGTCCTATTGTGATCTGGTTAGTTGATCTTTCGACAGAGCTGTAATAGTTTTAGTTGCTTTAGGGCCTAGTGGGTAGCCAATATTTTTGCTTTGATTTGATTTGATTTTACCTCATAGAAATGGCATCCAAAGACATGATATATTAATTTTGATAGTCAACTTCTGCTAGTGTGATCGGAAGTCGTCCAAATTTAGAAAGAAAGGCGAGATAAGACATTTTTTTATAATCTCACCACATTCTGCTTAGGCGAATCCTAGGTGAACAAAACGGCCAGGGTCCCACTCTGAGAGAAAGACAATGAAATAATGAAAATAATTGGGGAAAATTTTAGGGGTAAAACATTAGCCTGCGAACCTCTCATTTTCAGAACCACAAGAGGGCCAGAGTGATTCCAGTGCGGAAAAATTCAGAAATGAAAATAGGAAATTCATTCCCCACGCCCACCCCTTCGGAGCAAGTAACTAAGCTTTCGGAGTTATGAATCTTCTTTTATTTTAAGAGTAATGAACGCAATGGTATAAGAAGTGTTCTTAATTATTTTCCCTCAAAAAAATGAACATTTAATTACGTATCACTGAAACAAAATAAAAAATAATGAATCCTTATATCAACTGCTTTTGCTGCAAAACTGGTTTCACAAATGGAAGAAAATTTGTATGCGTTTTAAGGTCTGAAAACCCGTGAAAACCCAAGTGCTTCAGGGGGCCCCTGGACCCCACGACGTATAACGCTCCGCTCGTTTCGCTCGCTACGCTCTACCTGGACACTCAAAAAAAAAAAAAAATTGACGCCCCTGGTCTTGATTGATCTGTCAAACAACATAGGCCTAATGTAAGCTGAAACTTAAACGGAATGCAGATCACCAGTGAGTCACTCAACAAACAGATGAAGCAACGCTCATTTACTTTATTGGTATCTCTATAATGAGCATCAACTATTAACACAGACTTGGTATAATTCAACACCTGTACATTCATTGGCTAATATCATTTATGCCACTGATTTCACGCTTCTTATTGCGCATGTATGAATGGTGTTTTTGCTTATTGTTGCTAAGGCTCAATACATTAATCTCTTCTTATTCCTGGAAATATAATTCGGTAGGGACTATCATTGCCTATAAATTGGTTTGTGTTGATGTAGCTTCTCGTCTTGGTTGTCTGCTTGCCTGGTACAAGAGAGAGAGTGAAATCCATCAAGCGTTCCCCGACAGATAATTATGTATCACTTATTCATTATCGATTTCAATATATTTAGCCAGGTTGGCCCACTCAGCAATTAGCTGGTCTTCCGAGGAAGCCCTGGAAAACATGGTGACAACATCATACATGTAAAAATATGAAATAAGTACTCATAAAAGTGTAACAGCATTAAAATACAATTGAATTTGATATAAAGTATAGATGAACATAAATTTAAAACAATAATAAAATTGACAACAGATTTGTGTGTCGTGTCTATAAATAACTCACTGCTAGAGAACAATAATCATTAAATCGTATACAAAACAGTTTAATTTGTGAATAAAAAGTATATTACAAACTTTGGGATTTAAAAATAAGATGTTTTAATTTCCATATCTTGTGTTAAAATGTTTGGAATTGTCAGCACACTCAAACATATTATTATGAAACATTTGTACATAAAGGCACATTTAAAATACGTCACACGATCGTTGAATAGGAGCCATTTCATGTTATGACATTCTTCTTTTGAGGGCGTATAACAGTTACATGTTAGGATTAGTCTAGCCGCTCTTTTTGCAAGTTTGGTGATAACTTTCATAGCAATAATCGGGGCTCGATTTGACAAATCATAGGTACATGATTATCAATATCAATATAGCTTAAGAAAAGAAGGGGTTCTAGAATGGACCCTTACGGCACTCCTAAAGAAACAGAATGTTCATCTCATGGTGTTTTGACTCTTTCCAGACAGATTTAGATTTAGATCAGATTCATCGGAAGCATCGTGATAATGTTGAACAGATTCTGAAGAAAGGTGCACGGAATTTCCGGCTATGTCTTCCTTGCCTAATTCCTAGTGTTTTCCCCTCATAGTCACAGTTTTGTTTCACTTTGTGCCCTAACTCTTTTAAGTGTGACATCGAATCTTAGTTTTAAAACGGCAGTTTAGTTATTTGTGATTCATCTATCTGCAGTTAAAGCAGCCTTTGTACCAGATGTCAAGCTTTTATACCATGCAGTGTTTCCACTCGTCAAACTAAAGTTTCTTAATTTTAAATAGAAAATCAGATTTCATTGGTTTGATGGAATTTCCTTACATTTCTCAAAATTCCTCTTACGTTCCATTTATGTTGTTTGCTAGGCCGAGGCTAACGTCATACGTCTTTTGTTGCACAATAATATTAACTAAAATTTCCAGTTTTGCGAAAACAAATGAAAACACTGATACCATGGTTCGCTAAACACTCGATTGTCAAAGCGGTCGGGGTGGGCACGGCGGGTATGTGTCAAGTGTTCCTCGCGCTGATTGGTTTACTTGAGATGGGCGTGTCTCGCTACGCAGACCCTCTGATTAGGGTGCCTGTTTGCCGCGACATCCGCATATTGGATATAAACCCGTGAAAGTTTGCGTTAATTTCTGAGTGTGTCAGTAGACGTGTTCATTGTTTCTCATTTCGCTGTCTAAACATAATTAGGCAATTCGTATTATAAACATAAATATCATTTCGAAATATAAATAAACAGACTATTTGTAATACTGGATCTTTTATTCACGTTTTTACTTCCTTTTGAGGAGTTCGGGAATAAAGACAATTTTGCAAGAAAAACTTTACAAAAAATATTATACTGCTGGATGAACAAGTGTTGTATTTGGGTTATAGAGACAACACCGCAAGGAAAAGGAGCAAAATCTTTCGACAACCTAAAGTGTAGTGTTCTTGGATGTTTGCTTCACGTTTTCAATTCATTTTGTCTTCTGAGAGTTTACTGTATTTGAGATGTAAAGACAACATCGCAGGAACAAAATACAATCAATCAACCTTAGTTCGACTGGATTTTATCGAATAATTTGGATTTCTTTTCCATCGGTCAAAATGGTGAGTCCTCAGAATGTGCCATAGAGCATCTTAAGGTTCAAAATTTTCCGGGGCCCTTAAGCGGACCCCAAACCCACGCCGTAAGGGCTTCACGCTCGCAATTTCGTACATTTCACGGCCCCTCCATTTGGGAAAATTCTTAAATTTGGTGATACAAAGTTTTGGTATGGGGTCATGAATTAGGTTCAAATGAACATATTGTAAGCATATGCGATTTTACAATATTCAATGATCGTTGTCGCGGTTGAAATTGATTCTAAAGTGATGAAGTAAATAATAAAATCTTTATGTTGTATAGCTCCCTCTGAAGACTGATATTACTTTAGCTTTAAAACAATGTTTCTTGACTACAATCAACCGATTTGCTATTCCCGTTTGGAAAGTATTGATCAGAACTGCATATTTTGTGATTTTCATTTTCAGCTACCATGGAATGGCCTTACGCTATTTGAAATAAGCTAGTGCTTATAAAACATCCACAGGGGCATCCAAGTATATCAACCATCTAAAGAATTACTATCCATCTAATTTTAAAAAATTTCCCAAAACTTTGCATTACCTTTAAGTGTCATATCTTGATTCAAGAAGAATAGGAGTAGCTTTGCGTTGTAACATCTACTCTATATTTCTATCATCATAGTAACAGGTTCCCTATTTCTATACCACTACAAAGAGACGGGGCATTGTATAAGAACGAACTGTGCCCCTGTTATTAAATCTAATAGTGCTCGTTTTCAACGCTATCAAATGCCCCTGCTCTTAATAGGTTACCATGACAAGATGTTTTTGTCACCCCTAGTCTACCCCCTAACACCAGATATGTCATAGCCTCCCTCACGTGTGTTCCCCTAATCTAAGCATCGAGACCAGTATTTTCCTTTCGAATTTCCGCTTAGCTCGCTCGCTATGCTCGCTAGCATTCATAATTAGTATAATCATGTAACGTTAAAGGTTTTGTTCATTCTTTATTTTGAGAATATGCTTTAAATACCACATCAGGATTATATGTTCTTTGTATTATAGTAAGATCTCGTTGATCGTAATGCGACCTGACAAGATATTCAGATCACACATAATGGCAAATATGATTCTATAGCAGTATTTTGGGCCACGTAAAGAGAGAAACGACACAATTTTTAAAGATGATCCTTGATAAAAATATTAATTGGAATGTAGGAGTATGAACCCATGTCTCAAAGTTGTATTTTTCGCTTTGGGAAGCCCCTTTTAGGTGCCCCTTTTTTTCTATGAAAAAGAGCCCTTTTTGATGAAATCTCAACTTTGAAAGATGCTCCGCCACCCCTGCAAACATGAGGACATTGCTGAATAAATGAAAGGAAAATCAATCAACTACTACTTTTATCTGAAAATAGCTAAACAAACATGTGCTTGGTATGAGTGGTACAAATGCAATATCGATTTAAGAAAATGTTTGAAGGTACTATGTCCCATTTGCAGGCCAAAAAAATGAAAAGGTTAAATTCCAACGGCATTTGAAAGATAGTACTAATTTAGAACTTCTGTCAAAACGAAAGGGCTTGAAAATGTCTTTTGTGGGAAAATAACGACTATTAGTTGTCGAATCGACTTAAGTGATTACAGCCAGTAAGTAATAGTCTGATTTTCAGACCATTGTACCGAATGGTCGTACGTTTTATGCTGCGCAAAGATTCAATCAGTTTAATTTTGGCCATTACAAGAAGTGGGTTATTGATGTAGACAAATGCTCATGTACCCTTTACAGCTCATTTTATGTATGTTATTACCAAAGAAAAAAGCCAGTCAGTCACTCAATAGTGTCTGACAGTGAAGTCTAGCAAGTAAACGGGTTTCCTTGCATAATTTGAACACTAGGACATTGCTAACGTTTAAATTTCACAGATAGGACATACATGACATATTCATAATTCCTGCAAAGTGCTACAGAATTAGATGTTGGCTGCAAAAGGGACATAGTACCTTTAAAAGATCGTGATAAATACCTTGGCTGTTTTTCTTTTCCCGTTTTTGTTGTCACACCCATTAAAAATTCATATTAATGTATGATACTTTTACTTCAGATAGGAGTCGAGAAGATCGCTTTGCCTGTTATATTAAGAATATCTCAAATTTAATGATATTTTTAATAAGCCATTTTTTTTAATATAACCAAATTTATTCCTACGCCTTTGTGAAGCGCCTCGATATGAATTATTGTATCTCTAGTCAGAATAGTCAGAATTCAAATTGGATACATTAGTTTTTGCCCTACCATACAACACGTAATATATGTAATTCGCGTCTGACTTTTGAAATACAATCATTCGTAACAGGTGAATGAAATAATTTGTATCGAGGCACTGAAGTATTAATTTGATTGCATTACGAAAATGGCCTATTGACAGGGACTAAGATCTTGAAGATGATAGTCTATTTACAAGATTTATCTGCAGTGAAGTAGAGTTACCTGCCCTGAAATGGCAACATGTCACAGGTAGCCTTTGTATTATTATGTAAATGTACGTCAGCTTTCAGTCAGGTAACTTTGCTCCATGTATTAGTATTAATTAATAGACATTTTGATCATCGAATTTAAGCCTATCATCATCTAATATCAGGCCTTTTCCATTTCTTTTTGTTCACATGTAAAGGACAAAGATCTTATTCGAGGCGTGATCCTTGTTTTCCTGACATGTATATCCTTCGGTACGTATGATTCTGGTCCACGATGATTTATTAATATTATTGTTATCATTATCAGGTGGGCTGTATATAATACAGACCACCTTATGTTTTCGTTAGAATTGCCTTTATTTATTTATTCTTTATTTATTTTTCTTATTTCCAAGCACTTTTTTGTGAACAAGATAATTTGAAAATGGCTCAATCATATGTCTTGAAATTTGGCATACATATGTATAGGCATATGGACAAAGCAAAATAACGTTTTCAACCTTGACCTTGACTGATGACGTCATCTAGGCGCCATTTTGTGAAATTTTCTGAAAATCTACTCATGATCATATCTTCATAACGAAAAGTCATTTCTCATTCATATTTATCATGATCAAGGTCAATATCCGTCCGGTCAATTTCAGGTCAAAAACGCGCGCGTATGCGTACGTCCGCGCGTCAGCGCGCGCGCAAAATTTAAAATGCTCCAAATCGTCTCAAATTCATTTTGGATACGTTTCAGGCCATTTTAAGCATTTCGCAAAAACGCGCACACGCGCATGCGCGCGTTTTCGCGCGTACTGATTTTGCAACATAGAATCGCCAATTTTCTTTGTCATCATATTTGGCACATTTTTCCAAGCAATTTGATACCTTGTTCACCTTTTCTGACCAGTAATAACGCAATGAGCGTCCGTTCAAGAAACATGTCCGTGCGCGCGAGCTCTTGTAATACATAGCATATATGGGCAAAAACATGCCTATACAAAATTCATTGTAACTCTTCAGAATGGATGGAACTCCCAATTTTTTTCATATTTGGATAGATTATGAGTCGGAGATATGATTTCATGTCTCATTTGACCCTCAATTAACTCATGACGTCATCATAATGGCCTCCGAACTCAAAATTTCAATTTGCATATTATGACGTCAGCATATTTTTGGAAAATTGATTGTATCTCTGTAAATATTGATCGATTTTCTTCCAAATTTTGATATGTTCTAGCTGAGACAATTCTCTACAAATGCAGTCACCACGATTTTTCATTTTGACAAAGGCATCATGGCGTATTTTTGCGATTAAAGGAGGCATGTCAATTTTTCACATTTTGCGTGTATTCTCTATGGGACATGACTTTTTTCAAAACTGGATTCTACATTCCCGTCTTTCGCGAGCAATATCTCCGTCGTTTTAGTTTTGTTTTCGCTGAGCTTCGAGTATGTTGTAGCTGAGACAATAAGCTATCACAAGTGCCCTTTATTTTTCGATCAGATGCCGGGATCATGCTCATATTTCACTTGCAAAGTGGGATTTGAGAATTCCATTTTCCGTTCACGTGTAATGTCTATGTGGATTATTTTGGTATAGTGGTCATAGCACTTGCCTCCCATTCCGGCGACCCAAGTTCGATTCCTGGTGGGTCAATTTTTTTTTTTTTTTGCCGTCGTTTTAAATTTGATTTTATGATCTTCTTCGACTATTATAACATATTATCATATACAATCACAAACAATGTAATAAAATGCCTAATTTTGCGTGTTATATCTATGGGAGAAGAATGTCAATCGTTTGAGTACAACCCTATGGGAAATCTGAGTCCTTGTCGTGTATTAATTTTTTATTCATAGTTGGATAGAGTATGAGTCGGAGATATGATTTCTTATAAAAACAAAATCTAGAAAATGCATATTTCATTTTGATATTTAGATTTGAGGGTCAAAGGTCAAATATACTGTACATGGTTTCTCTAAAACCATGCATTGTATAGACTTGAAATTTGGCACACTAATAGACCTGAATAAGAGGATTATTTCAAAGAATAAGGTCAAATCATGCCAATTTTATCTTAACTACATAGTATGTCACTAAACATGTGTGGCATGCACTTGGAACAGCCCACCTATACTTGTTATTAACAAGTATTACATGTCTAGTTATTATTAATATTATTATTATTATTATTATTATATTGTATATTATTATTATTATTATTATTATTATTTTAATTATTATTATCATGATTATCATTATCATTATTATAATTAGTATTTTTATTACATTAATAGTAGTATTGTAGGAGTAGTAGTCTTCAACACGAATACAATGAACATTGATAATGACGTTATTAATCACAACTTTTTCATTATGATTTAATTATTTACTTGGCGCTTTCAATACATGTAAAAAAAAGAACATACAAATGAGTCAGCAAAATATGAAAATAATT
This sequence comes from Mesocentrotus franciscanus, assembly GCA_037976565.1. Classification (NCBI taxonomy): domain Eukaryota; kingdom Metazoa; phylum Echinodermata; class Echinoidea; order Camarodonta; family Strongylocentrotidae; genus Mesocentrotus; species Mesocentrotus franciscanus. The sequence goes on from CP137673.1 coordinate 28,073,263, forward strand.
TCATAGACACATTTTTATTTCTTGAACATTATTTTTATGTATAGCACCCTTTGTATTCATCAGAAGTGATGATGATGATGGAATGTTTGAGGGGGAATGATGGGCGCAGCCAGAGGCCAGACATTGAGATAACATGAGCCACTGGTCTTAACTCGTTAGCCGAAATGCAAAGTCATGCCTTTGAGTTGATCAAGAAGGTGAATACATGGGTCCATAACCTGGATTTTGGAGGAGAGACGAGAGTTAACGACAGTTAATATTTGAACAGCCTTTTCTTGACGAGAGGTATCACCTTCACGTCTTGCTTCCTTGACCATGTTGGCATTCACCATGACCTTACCATCTTCTAGTTTTCTTTCTTAAAAAGAATTCACCATAAACCTTAGGCAAGAAACTTATGCACGTGGTACCTTGTTGGTACCTAGTAAAATATGCTCACAACTAGAGAGTTGTTGTGTCTAAAATAAAAATCTAACTGAAATTTAACTTCAGAATCTATTTTATCATGAATCTTCATCATTTGGTGGGGAGAAATGCCATGCCAGTCTAGTATCTTCGTAAAAGAATTTAAAGTTTGGACAATTAATATCTATTTATTTGAGCTACTTATGCCATGTATACAAGGTTTTTAATACGTGTGTGTTGGTAGTTGTATTCAAAATTTACATTAAATATTCTTATTTCACTTCAATCCATTAACTACAGCAAGTAAGTAGTTCCTGTCTTTAGTCTATGGAAATAAGAGATATCATTACTCAACAGGTTAAATGACCAATTGCCGTTAACAAGTTACCTTAAAACGTTTTCATGGATGTTTAGAGCAATCACAGTTACCGTACAGTGTTGTATGTGTATACCTGCATCCTGCGATACCATCGTCAAGAAACATGACCACTCCTTTCCCCCGTGATCTCCGGTATGTTACTGGGACCCTGGTTATCTTTGTAAAGATGTAACCAGCGGTGGGGATTCCAAATAGTAATACATCGAACTGAAACCAAGATATTGCCTGTGCTATTTGAACATTTCTATGTGGTGGTATGCTGATTTCAGTTCAAAAGTAGAAACATAATCCCCCTTTTGGAAAGTATCTTTAGCAACTGATGCATTCACGTACTTAAACTTATTATTGTACAAATGCGGGTTGATATGCCTACAATCCAATACAAGCCTGCGTTTACCTTCATTTTTAAATCAGAAACAGTCAAGGAATTTACCACTGTGGGTCTTGATTCTACTTCAGATACACAACCTTTTTCTAATAACTTTTCAATTTCATCCTTATCGAAATCTGAATGGTTCAATGATGACCTGTTATTATGAAGCTCTTTGCTAACTGGCAAAGTATGCAACGGTAGTTTATATCCGTTCTCGACAACATCCAAAATCTCTTTACTAGCCCCACACTTGACCATGTATCCAATTTTTCTTTCAGCCTCCCGACAGGAGAGGTTTTCTTATTTCCAGAACTTGCAATTTCATCATCAGCGCTCGGCGCTACCTTCTTTACTTTCCTGCCCTTCTTCTCTGCTCTCGTTTCTGCTTTCATCATGCGCTTTTCGTCTTCTGAATTGTCGGCCAGTGTGTTCCTCTCATATTCGGCAACCAACTTCCATCCTAATGGCGAACTGTCTGCCATTTTAATCAATTTCTGTTTTTTTTTTCAACTAAGTCTATACCTTCGACGATTTTGCCCTTCGCACCTGCGACAGCTCCTGACGTATCGTTGGATTCGTTGAGACAATGCTCGGCACCTTTTAGCTTCTTATGAATGTTTACGTTCACTTTATGCTGCCCTTTATTTCATTTCCGCTGAAACTTGAAGTTTTCGGTGTGCATTTCTTCGATTTTTGCAACTTGTACGTCACTGAGTGCTTTCTGGTTGTCATTAATAGCTTGGTGAAAATTGCTCAACCTATTAGATATTAAACTGTCCAAGTCTGTTAGCAATCTATTTTGCGACTGGTTCAATTTTGAATCAATAAGTTCAGAAACTTTTGCCGGATCCATGTTTGAGAATAGGCGTATAATAATGTAGCTGGAGACTCCTAAAAAACGTGCTAGTGTGCGGACCTTGGAAGGCTAGAATGACTCCTCCTACACACCGCACATTCGACGCAACGGAATTAAATAATTCCGTCACGCATGCCAGATAACAATTAGTGTTCCCACTTATTGCCGTATAAACAACATTTGCCAGCTATACGATGTAACGCTGGCAAATACATGTTGCAATTGTTTTTGGTCAAACTCTATTCTGACCCGACTAAGTATAGTATCTCATTTTTGTTAAAGTCT
>CP137673.1:28080560-28131318 GCA_037976565.1 Mesocentrotus franciscanus
CATTAAAACAGTCGATATGTCTTTTATATGCCGAATTGAAACAAAAATCTACCAAGAATTCTTACCTTATCCTTTTATTGAGTAATGATTGGTTAAAAGATCACGGAAAATCTAAGACACTGTTTGGTAATCTTCGCTGGAAAATGACTAAAAGTTTCAATCATTTGGGAATCGCAGACAAAAAGCACTGTATGGTGTCCGCGCTCGCACTAAAAAAATTTGAACATGTAAACCAATGGGGGTCACAACATGAGGGCATTTTTTAAAAGACTATTGACCGGTAGGCGGGTATGAGGGCACTTTTTTAAAAGACTATTGACTGGTAGGCGAGTATGAGGGCACTTTTTAAAAGACTATTGACTGGTAGGCGGGCATGGCTAAAATCACGACTCCAATTTCGACCAATCAGATGGCTAGATTTCTAAAGTGAGGTATATAATGGTTTCGATTCCCTGTTGTGATTCAAATCGTACAATGTATTTTTATCTGTCCCATGAGGTTTTTGTTTCATCAATCTTACAATTATCATGCTTATAGGACTATCATAAAGTGAAATTCAAATTCATACTCTTTATCCATACTGGATTTTGAAATAATTCCTGAAGTTTTCATTTCCCTTGAGTGCTATTATTCGTATGCCATATCCGAAATCATTCCTAGGCTCATTTTTGTTAGTCTCTTAATTTTATTTCAATAAGATTTAAATGACATATCGTCTGTTGAGGGCCGGAAGGGTGTTGGCAGTGGCGGATCCAGGGGGCGGGGTCCGGGGCCTGAGGTCCGGAGGCCCGGCCCTCCCTAGCAAAAAAAAACAGGTATAAACACCCTTTTTTTGAAGAAAAAAGAAGAAGATGGGCCCCTCCTGGCGGCCAAGGGGTTTGGTGGTGGAAAAATAACCCTTCCGTAGGGAATTTTTTTCGCGTGCCCCCCAAAAAAATTGTGCTCACTACCCCCCTCTCCCCCTCTCCCCCACTGAGCGAAAAATCGGCCGGCACGATTTTCAAATTTTCGCACGAAGTGGGCCCCTTTTTAGGCCCCCTCCCGTGCCGCCGGCTGGATCCGCCCCTGGGTGTTGGGTCTATGTAATGAATATGAGTTAACGCCCTAAGCTTTTGTTTTTCAACAGACGATGCACACCATCATCACTTATAAATTGATTCCGAATTTATGTTATGTTTGTGACCTGTGCTTATTTTTTTTAATCCGTTATTATTATTCCATTTTAATATCCATTTCAATATAAACAGCTCGAGTTATAATACACATACCTACCTTACTTAGTTCCCATGATAATACAATCATATGCAATAATATCTTTCTCATAAGTTAACGGATTTATTTGATATTGTGTAATAGTTTGATGTAGCTAAAAGATTGTTATTCATTTATTTATGCATACAACTCTACACTTTCATTGTGCAAATTATTTCTAGCATTGATATTATCTGTTTTTATTTTTTTATTTTTTTTTTGAAATCCAATCTTTGGCTGCAATAAAGAAATAATAATAATTCATTTTAAACAAAGCTATATAATAATTGAGTTGTAATGAAAAAGAATAACCGTGTGATCGAAATCATTTTTAATATTAGTATAGTAAAATTACTATTTACGGCTTAAACATTCCCTTCTCATGATGCTCATGTAATAATTGTATTACGAAGCCCTCACCTGAAGGGATTAAAATAAAAGCCAATACTCCGATCTTTTCTATAATACTTATGAATGAAAGAACGTTCTGTAATGATACAAAAGTGAACGAATATATATCATTATATACATTTTTACTTAATATGTTGATAGATTATAGGACGGGGAATTACACACTCTTTTGGAAAGTAGTGTCATGCTTGCAACCCCAAACATTGCGAATAATAATGTGATGAATAATAATTTCAACCGTTTTACTGAAGTCGAATAAGCCATGAAATTGCCCAATTTCCATATGTTTCAGTAAATGTATGTATTAACGAGCTTAAGTTTGTATTATATTTTGAAAGACTTTAGGTTAAACCCAATTTACACTTTTGAAAAGAAATCATATCTCCAAACGTCAATTAACGGGTGTTAGTTATAGATAGCAAATAAAAAAGCTTTTCTGTTATTTTTTTCTTTGATCTTTCAGTGGATGCCACCCCGCCAGAAGTCCACTCCTGTCCCCAAGACCAAACATTCACAGCTCCTGTTGGCACTACTACCCATTCCTTCACATGGACACCACCAACAGCTACTGATGCAGCTGGGATTCAATCCATTGTCTCTGACCATCAGCCTGGAGTTGAAGTCTCTGTTGACAATCCAATCACAGTTATCTACACTGTGACTGATAATAATGGACTGACTAACACAGACTGTTCTTTTACTCTAGGCGTCCTACCAGAAGGTAGGTATTGACTTTTTTCAACACAGATAATAGGGACTTTTAGATTTGCACGACGAGAACGTGAACTGCTACGTGGACATCCTTTTAAGGCAATATGACGTCCTTTTAAGGCACACTGCCGGGCACTGCCAGTGCCTTAAAAGGACGTCACATTGCCTTAAAAAGATGTTATTTCAAACATTCTGTACTACAAGTACGCATGTTGCCTATCTAGTCAGGTGGCTTAGTGAAATTATCGTTACTTGCCGGATAAAAGCACCATTTTTGGTACAGGGCTTCCTTAGGACCTACTCAACGATATTAGGCTAAGAGCCCCCGGCAAAAATTTCAATTTAAGGGTGTGGGGCGGGGGCGTCTTTTCGGAGCCCCCAAATGATTTTATAACATTTATTTGTTGTTGTACAAATGCCATTTTTGGTACAGGGCTTCCTTAGGACCTACTAAACGATATTAGGCTAGGAGCCCCCGGCAAGAATATCATATACGTGTGTGGGGCGGGGCGTCGCCTCGTAGCCCCCAAATATTTTAGAAGGTAATATAACATTTATTTGTTGTTGTACAATTGCCATTTTTGGTACAAGCCTTCCTTAGGACCTACTGAACGATATTAGGGTAGGAGCCCCCGGCAAGAATATCATAAAAGGGTGTGGGGCGGGGGCGTCGCGTCGTAGCCCCAAAATAATTTAGAAGGTAATATAACATTTATTTGTTGTTGTACTAACGCCATTTTTGGAACAGGGCTTCCTGAGGACCTGCTGAACGATATTAGGGTAGGAGCCCCCGGCAAGAATATCATAAAAGAGTGTGGGGCGGGGGCGTCTTTTCGGAGCCCCCAAATTATTTTATAACATTTATTTGTTGTTGTACAAATGCCATTTTTGGTACAAGCCTTCCTTAGGACCTACTGAACGATATTAGGGTAGGAGCCCCCGGCAAGAATATCATAAAAGGGTGTGGGGCGGGGCGTCGCGTCGTAGCCCCAAAATAATTTAGAAGGTAATATAACATTTATTTGTTGTTGTACAATGCCATTTTGGTACAGGGCTTCCTTAGGACCTACTGAACGATATTAGTGTAGGACCCCGGCAAGAATATCATATAAGGGTGTGGGACAGGGCGTCGCCTCGTAGTCCACAAATAATTTGTAAGGTAATATAACATTGAGTTTTTGTTGTACAACGCCATGGGGCCCCCAATCACACATATATGAATATTTATGCCGGGGGCTCCTACCCTACCATCATTCAGCAGGTCCTCAGGAAGCCCTGTTCCAAAAATGGCGTTTGTACAACAACAAATCAATGTTATATTACCTATAAATTATTTGTGGGCTACGAGGCGACGCCCCGCCCCACACCCTTATATGATATTATTGCCGGGGTCTCCTACCCTAATATCGTTCAGTAGGTCCTAAGGAAGCCCTGTGCCAAAAATGGCATTTGTACAACAACAAATCAATGTTATAAAATCATTTGGGGGCTCCAAAAGACGCCCCCGCCCCCACACCATTAAATTGAAATTTTTGCCGGGGGCTCCTAGCCTAATATCGTTTAGTAGGTCTTAAGGAAGCCCTGTACCAAAAATGGTGCTTTCATCCGGCAAATAACGATAATTTCACTAAGCCACCTGACTATAATGGCATCGTGTGAGAGCTCGTACGTTACAAATCACCATACACCAAACCATGCCGACAGCCGCCAAAAACATTTTCAGCCTTTTGATTTAAAAAGAATTGTTCTCATGAAACTTGCAGGGGAGTTTGAAATGGCCTTATTACTCACCTCCGCCGATGATAATTCATTCATCATGCCACTTGATGTCAAAGTTTTTTTCTCTTTACTTTCTTTCTTTTACTACTTAAAGGAGAATACTATACTCTATATGGGCAAGAATAGGAATGAGCCTTGTCTGTAATTGTATTATTGCATGATATCGATCAATTCATAGCAAATATGAAGTGAGTTCCTCCTCAACTCCCTCCTCCCCCAGCTCTATAATCCAATACTTGAAACAAATAACCATCTCATTCATTTGTTTTCTTAAACCTCTGTAGATTCAAATTGGAAATGCACATCCTCCAAGTGTTACTATCTTGAAGGCCTTCGTCGTTGGCTAGATGCCAAAAATTTCTGCACAAACCTTAATACTATCACCACTGAAGCAGGAGAAAAGGAACCGTCTCTACTGTTTGTTGATAACGTTCCCGATTTCGAAGATATCAAGGTTCTATTTTCACTTAGTACTAAGGTCTGGATACATTGCAATGACAAGGCAAATGAAGGTACGCTCATCTGTGACGTGGACGGTGCAGGATCTGAACATACTCGAGAGAGTAAGTATCGCATCCAGAGGATCGTTCAGAAATCACGTTGTAAACCGCGGCAAAAAAGCAGACGTGTTTGTTTGTTTGCTTGTTTTTGTTGGGGGGGAGGGGGGGGTAAATGAATAGCAACTGCGGGCCACAAAGGTCCTGTGCGTATTCATTGAGTGATGTGTTATAAGATAATTAAATGGGAAGCGTATTACAATTAACGTCATTAAAACAATTTTTAAAAACCGCCGCGGACTTGCCGCGTCATATCTGAACGAGGCTTAATACCCCGTTTATATGTACTTCTCTTGGAACATCGGAAATGCCAAACATTGCCAACAGCCAATGAACAATCGCGATTAACACACTTTGATTTGAAAAGAAATATCAGGGTATACAGCAGGTTATTGATAGCTCAAAACTTTGATACCGAAGGTATAAGGTTTAACTATTTTCCCTGCCACAATCACAGAGACTTTCAGAAAATCAACCTATGCAATTTCGAGAGCCTTGTCAGTCACCCATTCAAATATGCGAACATGATAATGACATGTTACATGATTACAACACGATTTCTATAGGCAGTAGCATGTGGTATTGAAATTGCCCTTGATTTTATTTCTTGAAAGACTATGTGATCGTGTTAAAAATGCACAAGGATATGAGCAGAGAAAGACATGTGGGGCCAAAAAGCGGTCGGTTGCGATATGCCACCCCTGCCAACTCAAAATTTATTTCACCATATCTACAATGGTCGACATATTGTAAATGATATCATTTTTCAATCTGTTAGCATATTTTCTATTCTGGGAAAGACCTTTTATTTCTCGTTGGCAATTGTCGCCAAATAAATTTTCACAACAGGATTTCGATATATAGTCTTAGTATTTGTCTCATCTAAATTATCCAATCGAATTCCATCAATAAAGCAAGGTCGGCTTATTTCCAAAAGATATCTTTACAGTTACAGTTAACAACTGAATTATTCATACCCTTACCAAGTTTTATCATTTTGATTTTTCCCGATTTTTTTCTTCTTGATAATGAGACAAAATCTACAAGCTTTAGCATTAACCAATGGCCCTAATTCAACCAGTCTTCCTTTCATTCTGGAGTTACTTTTTTTTTAAATACACAAAATTTACAATGGGTATGAATAATTCAGCTTTTATCTGTAAATCAGTAGATTTAAAGGAAAATTAGTCAGTTTCCAAGTGCAAAAGGCCATAATTTGGTAACACAAGACTTGGTGAAAATACAATTATTGGGTGTTCGAGTCTGCACACACTAAATTCGAAGTTCTATGAAATAAATAAAAAATCATAAAACTAATAAAAATACAAATATAACCCCTAGTCACTCTGGGTGGAAAATGCAAAACATTACACAAGGCATGAGACTGAAGGCTAATCCTGGTGATGGACAACACCTGTTATGGAACAACAATATCAAATACATCTTTATTTTGAATCATAAATAATCCTTTCTCTCATGTAGATTGGGACAAAGGCGAGCCGAAGGGATATGGTAATTGTGTCGCCGTTAATTTGGTCAGTGGGAAGTGGAATGATAGAAAGTGCAACTACAACTACTACCACACCGTGTGTCAGGTACTGCTGTAGAAACACATCAAAAGTGTAATGGTTTGAAATCTGATACAATCAGAAGACGGGTAGAAATTAAGAACCTGTTTCCATTTGGATAGCGATTCTGTTTTTCTACTCCCTAGTTTTTCTCTCTTTCCTCCCTTGTTACTGGTGCCTTCATTCCTACGTTTTCGCAATCTTTCTCTTTTTATACTTGCCTTTTCCCCCTTCTTTCTTTCTTTCTGTCTTTCTTTCTGACTTTCTTTCTTTCTTCCGATATTTCTTTCCCTTTCGTCTCTCAGCAAGTGACCCATATATTTTTTTCCTTGCTCATTATTTCCGGCTTCATTATTGATTGATTATTTATTATGTTTTAAATCTTGTACAATTTCACTGAATTCGTTAAAAATGTGTATTACTAATTAACAGTCATTTAATTGTTTATGCTCCTTTGGTTGTATTTTATATGTTTTGACTGTATATAGTTGTGATGTATTTTCATGGCCTCATGGAAGACCAACTTTTGTTGAATGGGCTACTCTGGTGAAATATAAATGAATTTAAAAATAAATGAAATAAAAAATAAACAACAAAGAGACATGACTATTTGTTCCATCCAGAGAGAGGGATGCAGGGATCACCATTCTTCCCTTTCATTGCCTTCTGATTAGCAGGCACTTTCAGACAATTCAAACAATACAGACAAATAGTTTGGGGCTTGACCATTCAATGCTTTGTAAACAAGCAAAAGTATTTTAAATGCAATCAAATGCCTGATTGGCAACCAATATAACTAAATTAAAACAGGTGTATTATGGGGGGAATGGACACAAGTCTTGCACATGCTTTCTTTAACACTTTTAAATAGTACTGTATTGCTATTGAAAGCATCTAATTTCTCTTCCCTGATGTAATCACGTCATATCTGCCTAGCTGTGTTATTTATTATTTCTACTGAAATATTTGAATTATCACACTTTTATTGTTCATCATCAGGGCCTCGTTGCATAAAACTTACCATTGATGGTAACTTTGCCATCAATATTAACTAACATGGCTACATCGCTCAAAAGCCAATCAAATCGAGGTTTCCAAGGAAGTTACCATTTATGGCAAAGTTACCATCAGTGGTAGGTTTTATGCAACGGGTCCTGATTTATTAACAGTTTCCATTAATTAATTCTATTCAGTTGATTTCTCTCTTTCACGATTGGAAAAATATTGTCTTGTATTCGTTTCTCATGTTTCTAATTAGGTTTAAAGTTGTGTTTTTTTTAAATCAAATGCATCACGTATCAAAATGTACGAATACATTACGTGTTTATCGTTTTCGTGAATATTGATTTTTTTTTCTTTCTAAAAGCCTAGAAATATGATTCGCTATGTAATATGAATATAGAAGTCTACAACATTGTTACTATATTGGTTGTCATAATGTAATTTAGTGATACCTTGCAAAGTTCATAAAGAGAAATAGGCGTGCGCGAAACCCTATGCTATCAAAAGAAGTAGATAATTATCGTATTATGAGCAAGGCGTTCATCATACTATTTCATTGATTATGAGAGTTTGGCCAACCCGGTTCGAGTTGGGCACAATATGGCGAATAATACTTTGTTAAAAAAGCACAGAACAAAAGGATATACGCCATGTTGTGACCAAACTGAAACCAATTTTGCCAAATTCTGTGTACAGATAATTATAATGGCTCTGTCTCGTAGATTATTTGCGCCATCCATTGTTTTCTGATGAGTAAAATTTGAACTATTTGACCGCTTGGTGTCATCCAAGGTAGAGATCAATGGTATAAAACGAGTAAAGAAAATATATAGCTGTGTGCAACAATGGCTTTATATATATAATATAATATGATATGTATAATGGCGGATCTTTTAGTCGGTTTACCGCTGTGAATCTGAGAGAGGCATTAATCAGCTCTTAGCTGTGATCTGAAATGTAATAGCATACATGTACATTTTGTTAGATAAAGATGGAATAAAACAAGCAACAAGGTACACGTCTGATCATGCCATTGATGGTCACGGTGAACATCTAATCTGGAATGAAATGATTTCACATAGAGGGGAATGGTGGTGTTTCTATCGCATGAGGTAAATAAGGTCAGTTTCACCCTCTCCCACACCCACTCTCCCTGTCTACATATATCCTACACCAGGAACTAATCGGGGGATCGAAAAACCTCTCACAGGGGAATCTTTCTATCTTCAGGTACCTTTGATGTCTAATATTTAAAAGTGACAAAAGTAAAACAATTAGGGGGATCATTTGCACTTAACCCTTACTGTACTGGGCTATTTTGAGCTCCCCGTTTCCTGGGGTGGGCTGGGCTGGGAGGCCCCCACCCCATGATCTCGGCCGTCGAATGTCCGATGAACACGAACATTTGCATGTTTGTAGATATTCACGTAAAGAAACAAGATGGTATAATTAGGTTTTTCCTAATATATGCACATTTTTGTCGTTAAAGCCTAATTAATTATGCAAAATGCTAATTTTATGTATTTTACAGAAAACTCTACATATTTGTCTCTAGACTTGTGAAGAATCTTGAAAATGTATATAATAAATGTTTCCTTCATTCCAAATTCATGAAGTTTCATTATTTTTATGACATTTGAATATACATAGGTTAATTTGCATAAATTATGAATACGCCATTTTTTAAAAAAAATTTTTGAGGATGTTTAGCACTGTGAGCATTTCACCTACTTTCTCACTGTAGAATAATATTTCTCCACTGCCCAACTGCATATCACTGCTCATATCCGAAAAAAATTCGAAATTCATCATTTTATTTTCTTATTACCTGTATATCTATTGTTTTATTTCTAATGTATTCTTTTGTCCTGGAATACATCAAGTTACTTTGAGAAACATATCAAAGCAATTTTATATCAATTCATATCTGCCACTTATGAAGAAATACATCTAAGCATGTTACCGGTGTGTTGGCTCAGTCAGTAGAGCGTCCGCCTCACAACCGGGAGGTCGTGGGTTCGAACCCCGGCCGCGTCATACCAAAAGACGTTAAAAGATGGGAGTCGCTGCTACCTTGTTTGGCGTTCAACAATAAGGGGATAGAGCAATGTCGATCTGGCGCTGCTCAGCGGCTACCGGGCTCACGATCAATTGGGCACAAAGGATTTCCATTTTCGGTTTAATAAAATTTGGAGTGGACTATAAAAGATTATTATTATTATTATTATTATTATTATGAATATATGCAATTATAGCACTTGTTGATGACATGCGCATACAAATTGTTATGTAACACCTTACAGGTATATCCGATTTCAACGAAAATGACATCAAATGTGCGTAAGATTTTAGGGGGAAAAGTCATGAAACGACAATTTAAAATTCCAAGCGGTTGCGGCGCAATCTCCGAAAATGTGGAGGGGGCCCCCCAGGCACCCCCCCCCCCTAGTACAGTTAGGGTTAAGGTATACTCGATAGAGTTTTATAACGGTGGCCCGATCCGGTTGTGCCTCCCCCGACAAAAATAAATAAATAAATAAATAAATAAAAAATAAAAAAAATAAAAATCCGCCACTGACCGAACACACATTCGAGGCCCTTGGAACCTCCTTGGAGCCTCTCGCTCTGATAGCCAACCAAATGTTCTTGCGTCTTATCCATGAATATCTGAGCCCCGTCTTATAAAGAGTTACGATTGATCCAAATCAATCGCAAGTTTGCAGTCTCCTATCTCGTATGTACATAGTTGCGATTTGTATCAATCGCAAATAAGTTGCGATTGATACAAATCGCAACTATGTACATACGAGATAGGAGACTGCAAACTTGCGATTGATTTGGATCAATCGTAACTCTTTATAAGATGGGGCCCTGACATCATTAATCAGTACTCGGCATGGTGTTCATAGCTACGTCTAATGATATTGTTATAAGTACACCTGCAGAATGATAATATTATCTTGCTATGTGTTTAATGTAGTTATTTACATCGAGAATGATATGTCTATATTATTCATTTATATTGTACTAATATTTGGCTTGAATTCATAAGTTGTGCATATTAAGAGATTTTGCTAGCCTAGCATTCATTATAGACATGTTAATATCGCAATGTGTGTTTTGCATATCAAGTAAGATTATAGGCCTAAGATTAGCATTTTCATGTTTTATGATTTATATGACGTTAGATTCCATGCTCATGTTTGGAGCATTACAATGTGTGATTCATTTAGAGGAAATTAAAATATTGACTGCGTTTGATTGAAATTTATATGGCCTTAAAGTTGTTTGTTATTGTATCATTGTTATCATACAAGGATAAGAATAATTACTATTAAAAAAATGAAGTATAACAATTTAATGATCAACAAATTGTCTTTTTTATAGTCACAGGAGCGCCAGGAGTTTCAAGTCTGACAGATATGAGCGCTATACAAGAACACAATATTATTATTATTATTATTATTTAACCTGAAAATGAAATTGACACTTTTTGTAATAAAATTAAATTATGTGCAGTATAATGCTACTATCTCACCACAAACATCGTAAGTACGACATTAAGATTCGGTGACAATAGGTGCTAGCTCCGTGTAGGTCAGTTTGCAACAGTAATCAAATTCCAAACTTTTTCAGTGGACCAAACATCATGAGCATATAACCCAATCTCCCATTAGAACCTCGATTCCTAAAACAATAAGCATATATCGTTAATGAAATAAAGCAAGGAGCAGAATATGTCACCGGAAAAATCAAATGTGAGATCATCAGTCGGAAATGAAAACTGAGCAAACCATAATAATTTATTTTAAAATCATAATCAGGCAGTTATTACACATTTTTACGATGCAGTATAATCACACACTAGTGGTGAAATGGCATGGACATTGGACACTAATTTACCGGCCTCTCATTTCATTTCAATGGAAAGGATGCCCTGCTTTCGGTGAGAAAGTTTTGATAGAGTCCCTTTCTGTAAACCTGCAGTCATCATTTTTGCCCTAATCACAGAACATGATGGCGGATGCTTTACCTTTTCAAGTTCAGGCATGATCCTACAGTCGGGGAACATTTCGTGCTTTAAAAAGCGACCAAATATGGGAGACGGTGCCCCAAAGGATAATCAATCAACTTTGTTCTTGTGTCTTTTCCCCGAAGAGGCATGTGGTAGTATATACAATAATGTAATCTATTCCTGGAATTTCATTTCATTACATTGATTTATTTCCACGTTAAAATAAAAACAATATATAATATTCAAAATATAAACAGATATAGGTAAATATCTAAAGTGGGAGGATCTTGAAAAGCCAATAAATGGCTTGTTTAAAATGATCCTCACAAACTATATACAAAATGAAAATTACTTTGGTATAAAAAAAGGGAAGATAAAGAAAATAGAGAAAAAAGGGAGGAAATATTACAAAAACATTGACATTATAAGTCAATAGAAATTTTCAAAAAGAATTTGCTTATATAATCGTTTAAATTGGTTGATTGTCTTACTATTGTTAATTGACATAGGTAGGTTATTTTATTAAACTGAAGTGTTATAGAAGATGGATGATTGATTCATTTAGATACGATTAAATGGGGGATAAATATTTTGGGCATTCCTAGTGTAATAATTATGGACAGAACAATTTAAAGTGAAATCATTATTAAAAACTTAAGGAAGTATTTTGTTGAGTATAGTGTGAGCATTAATATTGCAGTTTCCAAAGATATCAATTCATGGATAGGTAAAATGTTCACTTTCTTGAAATTCTTCCTCTCTCTTTGGGTATATCTTTGTAGAGTACTGATGTAGTTAAATAGGGTATCATATGAATCAGGTGCTTGAAGGGGCATGTAAAGACACCAAGATAGACTTACAGATGCATGGTGAAGTTACGCTCTGTCTGGTTATAAATCGACAACACATACCTTCCCTTCACATTGTTTTTCAATAGTTTTTTTAGTTGATTCCAAAGCACTACAAATCTTTCTTAGAATTACAGTTTTTTCATCTTGACATCATTCAATACATTTTCTATACATGATTTGTACGATTGATGAAACAAAAATGAAATCAATTGTAACATAAAACAAATAACCCCATCCAACCAAACACACTACTACCGCCACACAAACACACACCATACGACACACGACACACACACACACAAACATGCCCACCACCGGCCGACCACACTTCCACACACATACCACACACTTTTCCGAGCCTCCTCAGAATACCCAAAATTGGAGCGACAGAATAATAAGAATAATAATAAAAAATTGTAAATAATTAAATCGAGGCTACAATAACCCAGTGTTAAGAATTCATGAAAACTTCAATCGTTCCCTCGTCTTTAAATGTTAGGCTAATTTACTTGCCCTCCCTGCAATATTATTTTCTTCTTCCCAGAATTCCAACAGTTCTTTTTGAAAATCACCCCAAAACAATATTACGGACTTTCCCTTGCATCTATATATATGTCATTGCAAAAATAATTAATTAGTATTAAATATCTTTATTCGTGGGGAATTACCGGACAACCCTAAATGTTAAATGAATATCCACCCAATCGACATACCTTAATTCCCTTAGCTCAAACTTAGCTATTACATTCTGCCATAACCTTTGAACATGTACACCCTTCCAGAAAAAGTGAAAATATGTAACAATATTTTGCTTACAAAATGAGCACAAGTTTTCTCCAACAAAGCCGAATCTCAATAAGTGTTCTCTAGTATATATTGCTCCATGAAGCAGTTTATATTGAATTTCTCTTGGTCTGTTAACAAGAGTAACTTTCCAAAGCCTACTAAATATCTCCCTATATACCTCATTTGAAAAATCTGAAAATCCCCGTCCATCGTGAATATTCAAAACAAATACATTTTGTAACTTCTCTATAAATTATTCATAAACCTTACTCGATAATAAATCTCTGAGTAGCTTCACAGTACCGTTAAACTGCATTAATGTCATACTCTTTTACATCCACTAAACCCCAGCTATCCTGTTTTCCGCTTCTAAAAATAGCTTCCCCAATATTCCGTACATCAACAATTTTGTTTAACCCCAAATGTTGAAAATGAGATGTTGACCGCATGCCATTTTTTAGCAAAAATATCTTGAACTGAAATTATATTGCATTTAAACAAATCCTTTTTTTTTTATAAGAATTTTTTTATTGTTAAAAAGTAATAGGATTATTCTTTTCTTCAAAATTCCTACAACCTTCTTACTTGAATAAAAATGTAATGCTTCCTGGGAGAAATTTCAATTGTTTAATTATTTCTCCCAGGAAGCATTACATTTATTAAAGTTATTGTCCGAATGGCGGACTAATGAATATTAATAAGTCAGAATGAATCAGGAGAGCTTGGGTTATTTGTTTCTAGTTCATCGTGGCTGTGCCATGGACCAGTGATGGTGTGGTGGTAGAGTCGGTGCCCGGCAAGCAGTAGATGGCAGGTTCAAATCCCGCTGGTTCCTAGATTTTTTCTGACTTGTTTTCAATTACAGATCGATCAATCGATCTTATTTACTGGGTGTAAGCCACAAATATGTTGAAACAACCTTCTTACTCTTCCCATGCTTTTATCATTTCTAAATAGAACTTAGGTACTTTGAAACTTAATAACTTGGAATCATAGTTACACAAGAAAATAAATCTACCTCCTAGCATCTTGAAGCAGAAATCAAAGTATAGCTTCCATCTCATTGATTTTTCTCCTTACAATAGTCTTTTCGCCCACACTACACGTTGGGTTCTTACAAACGAGTCAAAATTAATCATTCGTATTCCCCTTTATTATAACCTTGATACAATATTAATCTCTTAATTCGACTCTCCCATTCCAAATAAATTCAAAACCTATTTTCTGTTTTTCCGATTTGACCCACTTTGGAACCACTAGTGAAGCAAAAACGTAATTTAATTTACATAATGCATATGTTTCTAATAAATTAAATTTTCCAAACACCGTGAGGTCGCTCTGTTTCGAACATCCGAGAAGTTTTTTTAATCTTGCTAAAATCTCCTTATAATTCAATCCCTCTCTTGTTCTGACGTCTAACGCAAAATACACTTCCAAAATCTTAATTTCTTTAACCAAATTCCCGAAGGAAAGCCTTTCTGATTTGTCTATTTTTCCTATTATTAGTTTTTTCTGCATTAACCCGTAAACCACTTATTTTCTTAAATAACATGAAAATCTCCTTTACTCTATCTACAGATTCTTTATTTCTAACAAATATTGTCATATCATCTGCATATAACACTTGTTTGACTTCAATTCATCCAACTTATATTAACGCCTTTAATAACCTCATCATTCCTCACTACTGTTGCCAATATTTCAAAAGCAAGAATAAATAAATAGGGCGAGAGTGGATCTCCTTGCCTTACACCTCGCTTAATATCAAAATAACCAGTAGCAAAACCCCATTCATAACGCAACTAATTATATTACTGTTAATAGTTTTTACCCACAAACAAAATGAGGACCGAACCCAACTAAAGAGGAAAGTATGAGATACGGAAGCGAATGCTTTTTTTCAAGCTTTATCATCTGACTCCTCATTAAAAAAACAGAACATATCATCAATTAAACGTACCGCTTCTCCAATGTAGCGATTATTCATATAGCCCACCTGGTCTACGTGTATGACGTACTCAAGTACTCCCTTAATTCGTGAAGCTAACACCTTTGACAAAAAGTTGTAATCAAATGTAATCGGCCTGTAATTTGTTATGTATCGAGGGTCTTTCCCTTCCTTCGCAATCAAAGTAATAACCCTTGTTTTTTTGTGATATGGATAAACTCCCTATGTCATTACCTTCATTAAAAGCATCTACCAAAACATTTCCGATATTTAACCAAAATTATATATAAAATTCAACTGTACGGCCATGATTCCCCGGAGACATGTTTAATTTCAAAGCCTTCAATACCTTTAACCACTCATCTTTTGTTATTTTACCTTTACATGCTTTCCTTCCATCTCCACTTATTTTTAATCATGTTTGAAAAAAATGGCCGTGTCCTCATTAAAAACACTTAACTTTTCCTCATATATATTGGTATAAAACTTTCTAATCATCGCCAAAATGATGTTCCTATCATATTCAACACTTTTATTATCATCATACAATTCCCTTACCATCGTTTTCTTCTTATTTGGCGTTAGCAGTTGCTCGAAATACTCCTTGTTCTTTTCTCCTTCCTCGTACCACGCAGCTCGTGACCTTATCTTTATTCCTTCCATAGACTCTTTATGCAATTTCTTTATTTTTTTTTCCACATATGGGAAGGATCACCCTTTTCAGCTAAAAGCTGGTCTTCAAAGGGGTCCATCCACAAGATAAAAATGCAAATTGTTGATAAAATAGGCATTTTAAATATGATTACAATGATAAACAGGCAAACAAAAACAAACAAACGAAATTATATATACATTAAGAAAAACAGAAATGTGCAGGATAGAGGAAAGAAGAAACAAGGAATAGAGAGGCGAAAGAGAAAACCAAGAATAAATTTGTTGCGTATGAAACAATCAAAACAGAATCAAACAAATCATCTGATGGGGTTACTCTGAAGAAAGCGTTTAAATGCTTGGATTGAGACTACTGATACTAAGTGAATACACCTTCTCACGGTTAAGGGCGCCATTTTAATTTACGAGTAAACAAACCATTGACTTTTAGAGGTCGGGGGTTTACGCGTAATTAAGATAGCGCCCATGCAAAAATGATGTGAGCGCACAGCGCAGGCAGTGATGTCATCAATGTTTTCAGATGCCTGCGCTGTGCGCTCATCTTTTTGCATGGGCGCTATCTTAATTACGCGTAAACCCCTGACCTCTAGAGGTCAATGGTTTGTTTATCTTAAATTAAGACGGCGCCCATGTCTGAGCATGCGCACTTTTGTAACCTTGAACAGGTGTATTCCACAGCTTTGAACCTCGATAGACAAGTGATCGTTTACCGATCACTTGTTTTCTTCTTTTCCTCCGTTTCTTCCAACTTCGATGGAAACCTTTCTAATTCACCTTCCAGCTTTTTTACTTAATTTTCTAGCCTTTGAATTTTCTGTTTCTTTTCTTTTGCCTTTCCCTTCAAAAATGTAATTGCATATGCCCTCGTTTTCATTCTCAAATAAACCCAAAATGCTACATTACTACAACCCCTTCCTTCCTTTTAATCCAATTAAAAATAGTTAATCGTTTAGTCATATCCCTCAAAGGTAGGCTACTATGTCCCATTTGCAGGTCAAAAAAATGAAAAGGTTAAATTCCAACGGCATTTGGAACACAATACTTATTTAGAACTTCCCGCAAAACAAAAGGGTTTCCAAATTGCTTTTTGTGAGAAAATAACGACCATTAGTCGTCGAATCGACATAAGTGATTGCAATCAGACCCTTGTACATAATGGTCGTACGTTTCGTGATGCACAACGATTCAATCAGTTTTAATTTGGCCTTTACAAGTAGTGTCATTACCATAGAAAAAAAGATGTCAGTCAGTCATTCGATAGTGTCTGACAGGGAAGTCTAGAAAGAAAACGGGTTTCGTTGCATAATTTGAATACTAGGACACTGCTAACGTTTAAAATTTCGCAGATAGGACATATATGACATATTCATAATTCCTGCAAAGTTCTACAGAATTTGATGTTGGTTGCAAAAGGGACATAGTATCTTTAAACCTCTAACATTTACCGAAATGAAATTCACACTATCTATTGATTTTCTTTTTTATCTATACACATACTTAAATAAAAAAAGCAGCAAGAATTTATCATGTATTGTAAAGTTTCCATGAAATTATGAACATCTATTAGCCTCAAATGAAAAATAAACAATTTCAATTCATGCGTACCAAGTTGTAACTCGTAAGTATGGGCAGGAACAGACACCCCCTCACGCACAGACATACTACAACACAGACAGCATACCAACACCATCATCCATAACAATTCAATATCATACATCTAACACAGTTCTACAGTACACCCTCCGATCCCGCTCATGGCTCTGAACTGAAAACCCACCACACCCCACCCCTCCCCCACATTGCACTTCATAATGCATAATTCCTCCCGGGTTAACTTGTGTCTTCTTCTCCTCTCCCGCCAAATCCTTATTTTAAGGGAGTGTAGCATGGCAAATACTGGCTAAAGCCATCTACGTCTTCTGTTGGACAACTGCACGTAAACGAAGGACTTGATTAACGGTAGTCAGCGACTTAATCTTTACATGGTCAGCGGGCGCTAGCGTTGGCGTTCGCGAAACAGACCGAAGTTCTCCTCATGCTTCGGTCTCGCGTATGTTGCACGCACGTGAATGCTGTAGTCGCGTCGTCCGTAGTCGATACCCGATTGGCCCCGAGTCAGGCCACGGGAAAGACACATAGTCACGTCATGCTACACTCCCTTTAACATTGCTATTTGTTTTCTTATTATATATATATTTTTTTTAATGTTCATATATATATAAGAATGAAGAAGAAATTATAATATAACCATTGGAGATTTACAAAAATATACGAATTTTCGGCTTTAAGCCATTGTCAAGTAATGACAAAACGTCAGTTCTTCAAAACCTGAAAGAGGGGCCCAAAAGTTGCTAAGTGCGCACAGTTCAGAAAATAACGAGGATAAGGCACGAGAATGACAACAACAAAATATATAGAAATGCGCGGAAAAATGAAATGCAAAACGGAAGAAAATGAGAGCTTGCGAGAGAGAGAGAGAGAGAGAGATAAGGGGAAAGAAAAAGAAAAGGAGGAAAAAGAGAACATAAAAGAATAAAGAGATCCTCCCCCAACAAAAAACGATGGGAAAATAGTGGAATGAAACGTTCATCCCTAGAGGTTGGAGACAGCCGAGATAGTGGATAAGGCGTTCCTCTCTTTCCTTCCTGGCCACATCTGACTAGAAAGGTTTTAAATTCTCGCGATGGAAATGAAGCATTTGAAATTTTTCTTGAAATCTTCTCTCGATATTATGAAAGAGACTTACCTGTTCAAAATACAAATAGGATCTCGAATTATAGGAAGACACCACGATCGCCATGGATAACAACATCCTTTTTACGTTCAATTAATAGGAAAAATCGTTTATTTTACAAATTCAAGTCCAAGCCTACAGAGTCAAACGAAAACAAATATAAGACTTATAAAAATACACTAGTTAGCATTTTACGTTATGCAAAAAAAGATTACTTCTTTAAACAATTTGAATTTAATAGAAATGACATTAAAAACACTTGGAAGGTAATTAACAAGGCACTTAATAGAAACAGTAATAAGCAGGATATTCAAGAGATTTTGGTCGGAAACACATGCTTTAAAGAGCCTGCTTCTACTGCTGAGAGTTTCAATGATTACTTTGTAAATATAGGCCCTAATCTTGCACATGCCATCCCCACTTCAAATAAATCATTTCATTCATTTCTAGATCGTCGAAATCCTGAATCTCTATTTTTTGTCCCGGTACAAGAGGTAGAGGTTATTGATATTGTTAATAATTTAAAGAGTAAAAAGAGCACTGGATATGATGGCATATCAAATATACTACTTAAACATGTTATTTCCGAAATAGTCATCCCACTAACCCATATATTTAACCTCTCTTTCATATGTGGTGATGTACCCTTTTAATGAAAAGAGCCAAAGTAATACCTGTATTTAAAAAAGGTGACTCACGTGAACAGGGAAATTATAGGCCAATTTCTTTACTTACCTCTTTTTCCAAAATATTAGAAAAACTTGTGTATTCACGAACTATAAATTTCCTTACACGACACAATTTACTTGATGACAGTGATGATCAATTTGGATTTAGAAAAAAACACTCCACAAGTCATGCTATGTTAACACTCATTAATAAAATTGTTTGTGCAATTGATAACTCCTGTCACACAATCGGTTTGTTTCTAGACTTCTCAAAGGCGTTCGATACTATTGACCATACAATTCTTCTTCATAAACTGTCTCACTACGGTATCGGAGGGAATGCCCTTGAGTGGTTTAGAAGCTACCTTTCAGACAGAACTCAATACACCTCTGTAAATAACTTCCAGTCATCAATCAAAATTATTACCTGTGGGGTGCCCCAAGGCTCTCTTCTGGGTCCTCTTCTTTTTATACTATATATAAATGATTTCAAACGATCATCTAATATTATATCTTTCATATTATTTGCTGATGACTCTAATATTTTTTTTTCATGTCGTGACCCACAAACTCTCTTAAATACAATTAACTCGGAATTAGTTTTGGTTCAAAGTTGGATACAAGCCAACAAACTATCATTGAATATAAAAAGACAAATTATATGATATTTAGCAACACTATTGATCATCTTCCTGGTTCTATTCTAATAAATGGTATCGAACTAGAATGTGTTCAAAGTACAAAATTCCTTGGAATTTATGTTGATCGCAAATTGACATGGAAAGTGCATATTAATTATTTATGTAAATTATTATCAAGAAACATTGGTATCATAAATCATGTTAAAAATACATTTCCTTTACCGGTTTTATCATCACTGTATACAACCCTTATTTTGCCTTACCTAAATTATGGGATTTTAGCATGGGGTAATCCTTGTAAGACTTTAATTGATCGAATATTAATTTTGCAGAAGCGTGCATTAAGAATAATCCATAATGTCTACTTTCGTTCCCACACTAACCACTTATTTTTACAAGACAACATTCTTAAAATTGATGATTCGTATTATTGGTACCTCGGTATCTTTATGTTCCAACTTATTAAAAACGAGTTACCTCTCCCGATTTCCTCCATTTTCAAAAAAATAACGAGATACATTCATACCCCACTAGACAGTCTCACAACTTCCACACTCCTCGAATGAGAACAGCTTTCGCACAAAAAACAATTACTTACACCGGTCCAGTATTTTGGAATAACATAGATCCATCTCTTAAACAAAGTACCAGTTTATATACATTTTAAAAAAAACTGAAAATTAAATTTTTAAACACATATGCATGATTGGATGTGCCGTCGTCGGTCAGCTGCATTGCTGATATTGCTGATACGTCGCTATTATACATGAATCTCCGTTTGTTTGACTCTCGACTCAATCCCTTTCTCCCCCATTTTACTGATCTAACCTCCTTTTTCTAGAGCTTTTGCAATCATTCATTTTCCTCTTTTTTAATCTTTCTTTTTGACTTCTATTACTTTCCTCTATATTTTTGTTCCTATCTTTTATTCTTTATTTTCCCCTAAATTCATAATTTCTTTGCTACATATATTTTTATTTATTGATTTTCTAAGTATACTTTGTTCAAGATATATTGTAAAATAGCATCTGAGGAACTAACACTTCAACAAGCTCTGCTTCTAGTTAGTTCCTCCTTTCTCATGCTATTTCTATTATATTTGTCGTTTCATTGTATATTTTTTTTTGCAATATACGTATTCATTGTATTATGTTTTGCATGAGAAATAAAAATCATCAAATCAAATCATCTATGAGAAGGCTCACTTAGAAGACACTCGTGTTGTGTCACCCTCATATACATACATGTATGCATATATATTTTTGTTTGGGGGGGGACACAACAACCATCTCTTTTGTCAACATTTCACGAAACTAGTCAGGCAAAAAAAGGTTAAACTTATTTCTTGTATCATGTACAAGTTTCTTACTTTTGAAGTTAGTAGTAAATTGGACAAGAAAAATAAGAAAATTATCAAATATCCTTTTTTAGGCTAGTGACTGGTGATTCTTAACTCAAAATAATCTACTTGACAAGCAATAGCTTCATTTATTACGAATTGGTTGTCCAAAGCCACCCATTTTCCCTTTTTCCCATACTGCGTCACTTTCCCTACTCTCAATTTCTTTAATTTGAATATGCAATATGCAGGGAAGTGACATGGAAATGGGGAAGCAAAACACGTATCTCGCTCTTGTCTGTTTATGGCACTCCCATAAATGCATATTTGTAATTCTAAGCTCTAACCTATTTTAACAGTTTTACTGTCTTGATTGATCTGTCAAACAACATAGGCCTAATGTTTAATTGATTTGAATTTATTTCCATATTTCACAAATAAATTTGAACAAGTAATTATACGAACAAACAATACACTCAAAAACGAAATACAATTCATGAATAAATTGAAGACTAAAATACAATAAAATATTACATAATCAACAATTTGTTTGTAATTAACATAACGTGAAATATGGGGGAACCAAAAAGAAGCAATGCTTGTAAAAATATTTGGTTCCCAGGGGTAATTGTGTCTATTCAATATAAATCAAGAAAAATGTAATGAAAGAAAACGAACAAGGTAAGAACAACAACAACAACAAGAAAAAAGACGTCAAGGTGCCATGCCAACTAACAACTTTTGTTAGACCACTAAAAAAAAATATAAAATAAAATAAAAAAAAATAGAAACTTACTTACTTACTTAAGGTTATATAAATTAATGAATCTTTACTAAACAGTAACTATTTCGAGTATTTAAGCAATAATGATAATTTTAATTTACGTTTAAATACACGGAGAGAAGGGCTTGTAGTAATTTCGTTTGGAAGATCATTCACAAATTGGCCGATAATTATTTAAATCCTCATGACTTCCTTTTTTAAATATAGGGATGACCTTAGCCATTTTCATTTTGTCTGGTACTTTACCATTTTCGAGAGATAAATTCAAAATATGAATGCGAGGAGAAGCAATTTCACTAACAATATTTTTTTAAAGAAAGTTTGTATTGCCATTTTATCCAGAAGACATTTTCGTATTTAAATTTGTAATTATATCATAACCTCTTGTTCATGGATCGGAGTAAAGAATGACGATGAGGAATTTGTATCATGTAAATAACTATTAAACTAACGATCTGTTTGTGGAATATTATTAGCTGCAAGGGTGGGGCCGATGTTTACACAATAGTTATTAAACGTTTCTGAAATTCCATTTGTATCCTGTATCAATTCATCACCACTAACCACTTGAGAAATTGTATCGTTACGCTTTTGAGGATGTAGTACTATATTTCTTACTTTCCAAGTATTTTTAGCATCATTCCTATATTTTGTTAATTTAAAATGATTTCCAAAATAACTTGACTTTGCAGCCTCTAAAACCTTAGTAAGTCCATTATGATATTTAGTATATTTATTCTTATTGCTAGAAGTAGGTTGTTTCTTATATTTGTAATATAATTTATTTTTTTCTTATTAATAGATTTTAATAAACAATGACTTATCCAAGGGTGTCTAGGTATTGTATAATAATTTTTATCATAATTAATAATTATCATAATTAGACGTAATTATATCAACGAAGTTACTATAAGCAACATTAATTTCAATAGAGTTAAAGACCACAGACCAATCAGCATTTAATAAGATATTTCTTAATCTATTAACATTATGTTCGGATAAGTCCCGGAAGCCTAAAAAATCATTTTGGGGTAAATTCATTTTAATGTGGGGAATAATACTAAATATCGGAAAATGATCCGAGATATCTGAGACGAACATACCAGATTTAAGGAGAGAATTATCATTAACAAAAATATTATCTATTAGCGTATGAGATGTATCAGTTACACGCGTCTGTTTCCTTATAAGGAAAAGTAATGAATTAAAAAGCATTATATTAACAATTGTTATTATCACCATAATTCAATAAATCTGAATTAAAATCACCCATTATAAAACTTGTTTTTATTTATTAAAGAAAGTGATATCAAAATGTTCTGTATGATATTTAAAAAAAATTATATTAGAATGAGGGGGTCTATAGATTTTACCAATTATTATATTCTTATTACCCGCGGACTCAATTTCAATAAAAATTGTTTCAATATCTTCAGTCATATATTCAATTTCTTTTAGTACTTTATATTTAAGATTATTTGTAACATAAAATCCAACTCCACCTCCCCGTTTAACAGTTCTATTATTAGTTATAAGAGAAAATCTATCAATACAAAACAAGGAAACAGGGACATTGTTTAACCACGTTTCCGATAATCCAAATATAGCCGATTCAAACTTAAATTCATTTACAAGTCCGGAAAACTTATCAAAGTTCTTGCTAAGACTTTTAATATTTAAGTGCATCAGTAGCAATTCATCTTTTGCATTTAAACTCAAATTTGAAATGACCTGCTGTTCGGTAAAATAAGCGGAAATATTATTATTTACAAAAGGGTCGTTCGCAGCTCTGGCAAATCGAGATCGATTACCTCTAGATGATTAATTCAATATCATTCATTGAACATTTAATATAGAACCTATTGTGAGTATTGATGCATGAATGTGTCTTCTATTCGGGTGGATCAGCTTGATTTTTAAGTAAGAAATAAAGAGAGAATTATCGATTAACAATTGGGCACAAGAATATATAAAGAAGACATGGCACCTTGACAGAAATAAAACATAACATACAAAAAAGGAGAGAAAATATGAAATCATTCGGAGAAGCAGACCATAAGTGGTCTTCTGGCCTCCGCCACACTAGTGAATGATGAGTGAGAAAAAAAATTTGAAAATAAGAATGTCTAAGTAATAGCAAAGTATGATATTAATAATAGCATGTAAAGTCATTGCATAATTCGCAAAATTTCATATACTGAATCAAATTAAAATTTCATAAACAGAGTACATTACTTGGTATCTCTAAACCAAATAATGTATAATATGTTGCATAATATATAACCATTATAACATTGTTGATAATCATAAACTTGTATGGGTGTTCGGTCATTAAATGAAATTCAATAAAATTATGTTTTTTTAATCATACATGCAGGGGGACCCCAAGGATAAAACAAAATTGACACTGTATATAATTTGTATGATGGAATGCAAACATTACAAGACACACGAGCTAACCATCAACCCTCACACGTTTGATATAGACTAGTATGTGTAAATATCAACATGTGTGGTGAGGGTGGGCAAGAGAGCTTGAGAAAAAAAAAGAATAAAACAAGAATGAATGCATCCCGAATGTATGTAAACATTATTAACACCTAACATTGTCGGCTGTAGGGAAAGAGTAATAATAACACATAGTCCCAGCACTTGAATAAGCTTGACCACAATTCAAAGTATTAAGTGACATCAATTACAATGAAGCATGTGTGGTTAAATAGAAAAGATCAGGAAACGTCTTCACACACAATACACACTGGAACATGGGTGTCGATCACGGGGATGGGGATATATCCCCCAATATTTCAGGTGGGGGTGGCCTGTACAATCATCCCCCCAATAATTCACCATCAAAAAAAAAAAAAAAAAAGAAGAGAAAAATTAATGATGAGAGCCCGATGAGAGTAGTTAATGGTTATTACTCGCAAGATGACCATCAATATACACATTTTGCTATCTCATTTTCATAATACATATATATATAAATAGAAAACGAAGTAAATGAGACAACCGTATATGAGACAAGAATAAATTGAATTCTCGCTCATACGGCTTCATCAGGATTGATGAATTTATTCAATTTATTCAATCAACAGCATCATAGAAATGCAGTGCGCCAAATGCAAAGCCACAGCGTTAAAAAGCAACGAGCTAAATGTTAAGAGAGATATAATGAGAGAGAGGATAATAACCCAGGTAGCAAGCCCATGTGGAACCCACATGGGTCCCATATTCTCTGAAACATGGGCCCTAAGGCATCTGCACCCAAGAAGCATATGCGAGTCTGGGACCCATATGGGTAAACCCATATAAGACAGATGGGACCCAGATGGGACCCATACCAAACTGGGCCCAAATGGGTATGCCCAGCTTAATCCCATCTGGTACCCATATTGGTTAACCCAGATATATATCCCATGTGGGTTAACCCAGATTTTCCCCATGTGTTACCCATATGGGCATATTCATATTCTACCCATATGTGTACGCCCAGCTCATTCCCATCTGGGACCCATAAGGGCTGGCCCAGATAGATCCCATATGGGTTACTAAATATTGGCCCCATATGGGATACATATATATGGGTTCCATTTAATAGCCCAGATGGCACAAGTGACCCAGATCATCCCCATATGGGCTTGCTACCTGGGAAAAAAGGAAGGGGAAGAAACGGGCAGAAGAAAAAAGGAAGGGGGAAGAGAAAAGGAAGAAAGACAAGAGAAAGAGACATATATATTCCAGCATTTCCTTCAGGGAACTGATGTGAATGGGCGATGAAAACAGAGGTTGACTTTAAAGTAACCTACAATGAAATATTGCTCATGTTTATTTCTTACAATGTCAAAATTACTTTACGGGATCCCCCTCCCTAAAAAGCTTAGGCATGGGTGATGGTAGGTATGAGGTTAATGCATGATCAGGAATTAGTTGAGTGGATGGAAAAGAAGTGAGAAATAAGCTGAAAGAAACATGGAAAATTGCCATGGAATGATGGAAGGCAATGTGAGACAGGCCCAACATGTTCTAAAACAAGTAATACAACAGAATACTCCAGTTCGATATTTTGGAGAAAGATTATTATGTCACAACTTATTTTTGTTTTATTGAAAAGCTGATGTAGGCCTATGTATTGTATTCAAACGTAACAGGCATAAGATAGATGAGGTGTTTTTGAAGGTTAGAATGTTATTAAGTTTGAAGTTTTGTTTATAACACCCTTCCAATAATAATGCACCTTCTAAGACTGGTTATAGTTTTTGGAAAAAAATAGTGCTCTGGTCAGGGCCTTAGGGGAATATTATGCTTATATTTTAGAGCGTATCTGGTATGATAAGTATATCTGGGTGAAGAAGGAGATAATGGAAGTTTGTTGTTTGGTAGTTGGAACGTAAGTTTTATATTATGTTTTTAAGAAACAGACAGTTTGTATGAGATCAGGAGTGGAAATTTTCTGTCATTTTGAGAACCAAATTTTGCATCAGTGATATTCTGTTTCATTGAATTGAGTTTCCCCCAGAGAGGATTCAGTTGGTTTAATTAAAGAAGAAAGAGAGTCAAATGAAGAACCAAAAGCAATATGTTTTTCATTTACTTTTGAGATCTTACTTACACAGAATATTGGAATGGGTTTTTCACGATGAATGTTGTTTGGAGACATCAATATTCATAAAATGTATGTTTCTATCACCAGGAAATAAAGAATTTTATGTCTACATGAACCTTTCCTGGTTGCTTATTAATGCATTTGCCCACTGGTAACATAATACTTTCACAAGTTGATATCCCTCACCATTGGATTTTTTTGGTAATGTCTAAATTTCGTTTAAAAATAGTCAAGACTAACATTTAGCATGTTATTAATTTTATTACCACTCTTATATTCTCTGAAATGTTATCTTTATTGAGGGTGACTTGAAAACGTAATAACTTGGAAGGGAGGGGTGCAACCTGCCACACGCTTCTACCTCTTGGTTGCTTTGATCCATTGCTGAAAATATTTTGGCACCTATCATCCCCCCCAACCACGGATACAAATCGACACCCCTGCACTGGAACCTCATTACAAGGAGCACTAATGAATAACAAAGCACTTGGTGTGTTAACATGGTAACACTGCCGGTACCAGCCCTTTTGTAATCAATAATTACACACCCAAGTATTCAAAACGAAGTAGTCCAGGGATATCGTTATAAAGTGGCTCCACCGTGTTCTATATTATGATCATTAACAATACCAAGTCTCGTGCATTGCGTTTCATACAAAAGAAAACATGATAACAATAATAATAGCACCTGTATCTGCTCTTAGGGGCATGCAACATAGGGTGCCTGTACAATCGGAAGGCCCGTGCCAAGAGTTTTACTTCACGCGAATGTAAATAAAAGGACGAACATATCATTCAAGCAAAACCACTCGTGCACGCCCCAAGAACAACAACTAATTTAGGCTAGTCAGATCAGTTGACCGAGTGTACAGTCCTGACAAAAGAATTGTAGCTCAATACATCTAGAGCAAAAAAAACACAATGACAGGCCATGTACATGTATACTGCAACTAAATCGAATAGCGTGCATGCACACATTCTCCCAACAAGACGTGCAATGTGTGCATTAACCTTTCGACTAGCCAAATGCTGCTCGATTATATCGATTTTATATAATATATATTTTCCGACATTTTCAAAGTAATATACAAAAAATGATATTTATATCGTTATACTATTTCCTTATAAAGGTAGGCCAATAATCGCTATTAACGGATTGACTCAAGTCTTGTAAATGATCGATGAGTCTATGATTATACTCATTAACTTCATTTACACACAAGTAAGGCATCATTATTTTCGACATAATGAAAATTAAATTGGTTGTTAAACAAACAATCACATTCAACTTGACACTTTTTCATACTTATTGCTCGTTCATTTTCTTCACGAGTCCAATCCAATACCCTACATGAGCCATCAAATTGACTGTTTATTTTGTTTGTTATACTTAATCAAAAACGAAGTAATTAAGACATCTTATGATTAATATAGAGATCTTGTAAGTATGTCATGAATTATTTTGTTGTAATCTGCTCCACTTTTTCCTTCTCGAGTTCAGGTTCAGTACTAATTTGGAGCCATATTGGGTGATTATTTATAGGTTGAATAAATGTTCGACTGCCATATAAGTGGAAATTGTAGGTATGCTTAACCTTTTATCAGATTGAAAAAGCTACGTCCATTTATTATATTGGTATCTCTATAATGAGCATTCACTAACACAGACTTGGTATAATTCAACACCTTTACTTTCATTGGCTTATATCTTTTATGCCACTGATGTCATGTTTCTTATTGCGCATGTAAGAATGTCTCAATATATTAATCTCCTCATTGCTGGAATAATATTTCGGTAGAGATTAACATTGCCTACGTCATACGTCTTTGTTGCACCATAATATCAACTTTAACCTCCGCTTTTGCGAGCGAGCAAAAAGGAAACTTCATTCCGAGGAAACTGGTAAAATTAAACATTTACTTAGCTAAAAAGATAATAGAAGAGAGAAATTTTCGAATTTTCCACTATTCCTTAAATTCCATTTCATTTTTCTTTAATTTCCTTCACAAAACCCACATTTCGGTAAAAATGGAAACAATGGTACAAAATGTACCATGATTCATTAGAAATGTCATAAATACGAATAAGAGCAATAACCATGCACTTCGAAGGCATTTGCGGTCTTAAACAAGAACTCAACTATCCCTTTAAATACTCGATTGTCAAAGCGGTCGGGGTGGGCACAGCGGGAATATGTCAAGTGATCCTCGCGTTGATTGGTTACTTGAGATGGGCGTGTCTCGCTGCGCAGACCTTCCTGATCAGGGTGCCTGCTAGCTGCGACATCCGTATATTGGATATTAACCCATGAAAGTTGGCGTTAATTTCCGAGTGTTACAGTAGACGTGTTCGTCGTTTCTCACTACGCTGTCTAAACAGAATTAGGCAATTTGTATTGTGAACATAAATGTAATTTCAAAAATAAATAAAAAGACCATTTGTAATACTGGATCTTTTATTCACGTTTTACTTCCTTTTGATGAGTGGGGGGATAAAGACAACACTGCAAGAAAAACCTTACAGAAACTATAATGCTGCTGGGTGAACAAGTGTCGTATTTGAGTTATAAAGACAACACAGCAAGGAAGATGAGCAAAATGTTTCGACAACCTAAGCTGTAGTATTCTTGGATGCTTGCTTCACGTTTACAATACATTTTTCCTTCTGAGAGTTTCTTTATTTGAGATGTAAAGACAACTTCGCAAGAACAAAATACAATCAACCAACTTTTGCTCGACTGGATTTTATCGAATAATTGGGATTTCTTTTCCATCGGTCAAAATGGTGAGTCCTCGCCTTTATTTTTTTTAATTTACATATATTTGCATATATATATGTGCATACATACACACATATATATATATATATATATATAAATCTGTGTGCGTGTGTGTGTGTGTGAGTGTGCATGTGTGTGGTCTAGACATGGATCATAAGGGTTCTTCCACAAACTCTTGGACCCTTATACACTGTTGTTCATAAAGGTGGAATAAGTTTGTTTACCCCAATTTATGGAATGATTTTGACTATGATTTATTCCTAATAGATCTAGATAATAGTATACATTCTCAGATTTTATTGAACAATAATTTGCGAGTGTTTGTTTTGCGTGACTGCTAAAGCATGTGTGTGCTACTATGCTTATCAACTAGGGGACATATATCCTTAAAGAGAAGGTTCATTGATTTTCAAACTTGACTGAATTTGGTATCATTGCAATCGAAAAATGACACTGATTAAAATTATTACATTTGTGTAACTTGTAAATTACTGCGAAAATTATAAAACGTGATTAAACTTGACAAAAAAATCAACCCACTCAAGACCCCGAAAACATCGTAGTTCAGCTGATTTTTCAGTGGCGTCACAAAATGAACAATGGGCCTCTCAGCTGAAATGATTGACGACGGTGCGCGATGCATTTCGCGTGCAATTCACATGTATTGCATTGACTCTCGAGTACCGTACCCATCTATACCAAATGTTGTTTACCTTCATCAAAATACCCTGGAAATATCGATATGGACGAAAAACATACTTGATTTGAGTTTTAAGGAGATAGAAGAAGGAAGTACCTCGGACATATCGACAACGACAATGGAGATTTGGGAGATCTCTAGACTATAGATCAATTTTATAACTTCCAAATAGCGAGTGAATATATATCGTCGATGTAGCGTTCAAGTATACCGTAGGCCTGTCTGTGCATTACGCGTACGTATATATATATATATATATATACGTACGTACAAGCTGCCTGCGTTGCATCGCATCTTGCGCAACTTGCTTGCCGTAGCCAGCCTAGCCCGGTCAAGCCGTGCAATTCAGCCCGCGGCTCTCGAGCTAGCCGTGAATCGCGAACCGGACTGATCTAAGTCTTCTCTCGGTTCCCCCCCCCCTTTCCCCATTTATCTGGTACTACGACTGAATTCATAAAAATTTTAATTAATCGGCCTAAACAGACATTTTCGTTATGAATATCTGGACAATTTTATGTAGATTTGTCGCCTATTTTGCTCCAGAAGAATCGTTAGGTCAGCATGCTAAATGTCATTTGCACTCCCAGATCAGACACATACACGCTGACCTGCTCTCAGGATATGTGATTATTTTCCCGATTTTTATGCTCAAATGAAATGACAAAATCACATAAAAATCAAACAAACATTTGTAGAAAGTAATATTTATTCAGTGTATCTCACTAAAAATGGCAAAAATAAAGGAAATATCACCACTGGCGGTAAATATATAAACAACGTTAACCCATATCGAAAAATTGCAATGGGTATCCAACATTGTCCCGAATGTGTGATGTAGGTTGTTCATATTGTGACGTCACATTATCGTATGTAAATAACGCCGTCATCTCACTTTATGAGTGGGTTCTGGAAAGGGTATCAAAATTGCATTTTATTTATTCCTCACAATAGTGAGGGCTTAAAAAAGTACTTAACTCATTTTGTTAATGTTCTCAACAATCTGTAGAGGTATAATTTGCCTATTTTCCAAATTTCAATGAACCTTCTCTTTAAGCCATAACTAACAGTAATGAGGATAAATGCATCACAAAGCCACTAATATAGCACATCGACACCGTTCTGATCATGGGGCCTCACAGTTACGAGGCCATTGCTTTGCTACTGAATCATGACTGTACGCAGCGGAGGCTAGGTAGGGGCAGCCCCAATAAATAAAATAAAAAAGAAGAAAATGCAATAATTATCAATAATTCATTACTTTTCCCAAGGGTCCCCCCCCCCCAAAAAAAAATCATCTGTGTGGCCATGCCTTGAACCATAATGCATGGCCGTACAGATGATTTTTAAATGTTGGGGACATTCTTTAGAGCCCCCTATTTTCACTATAATATGTCATTTTTTAATTTACACTTTGAACCAGCATTTCAAATTAGCGATCATCATTTTCATACTCCCGCTACAGTCCCAGAGTGAGTGTTCAAAATTAATTTAAAATTCACGAAAAACAATCCAATAAAGATATATTTTATAATTTTCAAATTTCATTGAAATAAAGGTCTTATTATCACTATGTCGCAACCATAGCAACCGGTGACTGAATCATCATAACATTGGTACGTAGGCCTACTAAAAATATAAATTGCATACTTGGAATTACTATTAATGTACAAGATGTGTGTACAAAATGCGTGTATGTGTGTATGGGAGTTTGTTTGTGTGTGCGCGTATCCTTGTATGTGCTCTAGACATATATTATAAGGGTTCTTCCATAAACTCTTGGACCTTATACTTATATACTCTAGTTTTACAACCCCATATCAAGCGATATCTCATGATATCTCACAATGTTACAAATACGGATGCTCTAATTCCATTCCTTCAGAGCCCCCTATTCTAACTTTAATATGTCATGTTTATTTCACACTTTATACCAGCATTTCAAATAAGCGATCATCATCTTCATACTTCAGCTACAGTCCCAGAGTGATTGTTCAAAATTAATTTAATATTCACACAAAAAACAATCCAATAAAGATATATTTTATAAATTTCAAATTTAATTGAAATTAAGGTCTTATTATCACTACTGCGGCGACGAAGGCCACGGAAAACCACTTCACTATTATTCCAAGAACAATCATGATGAATCACAACTCTAAAGCAAAAGCCAAAGGCGTGAAAGGGGCTGTCTACCTCAAGGGACAAGCACCTCGCCCGGTAGGGTGTCCCATGGGCGACAGGTGGGCCCCGACCGTCAGCCAGCTACTGTTGTACGTCTTTGAGTTAATAATCTACCACTGAAATACACTTCAAATACCATTCACCATTCAGATTACCCTTCATTTGTTTGTACATGTACTCTTCCCCAGTTAAATGGTATAATTCATACACCATTAAAGGTACTATGTCCCATTTGCAGGCCAAAAAAATAAAAAGGTTAAATTCCAACGGCATTTGAAAGACAATACTAATTTAGAACTTCCCTACAAAGAAAGGGGGCTTGAAAATGTCTTTAAGTGGGAAAATAACGACTATTAGTTGTCGAATCGACTTAGGAGCTATAGAGCCAGTAAGTAATAGTCAGATTTTCAGACCATTGTACCGAATGGTCGTACGTTTTATGCTGCGCAAAGATTCAATCAGTTTAATTTGGGCCATTACAAGAAGTGGGTATGACTTTGATGTAGACATATGCTCATGTACCCTTTACAGCTCATTTTATGTATGTTATTACCAAAGATGAAAAAGCCAGTCAGTCACTCAATAGTGTCTGACAGTGAAGTCTAGCAAGTAAACGGGTTTCCTTGCATAATTTGAATATTAGGACACTGCTAACGTTTAAATTTCACACATAGGACATAAATGACATATTTATAATTCCTGCAAAGATCTACAGAATTTGATGTTGGCTGCAAAAGGGACATAGCATCTTTAAGGCATTAAGATTCCCTTTGAGTTAGCCTATATACTCTAGCACTGAAATACCCTTCAAATACCATTCACCATTCAGATTACCTTTCATTTACCCTTCATTCTTTTAAACCTTCACCCTCAAATGGTATAATTCAAATACCATTAAGATACCATTTGAGTTATATACTCTACCACTGAAATACCCTTCAAATACCCTTCACCATTCAGATTACCTTTCATTTACCCTTCATCTTTTGTTTACCCTTCACCACTCAAATGGTACCATTCAAATACCATTGAGATACCCTTTGAATTACACTCTACCACTGAAATACCCTGCAATTTACCCTTCATTTTTTTACCCTTCACCACTCAAATGGTATCATTCAAATACCATTAAGAAACCCTTTGAATTATACTCTACCAC
The DNA here is from genome assembly GCA_037976565.1 of Mesocentrotus franciscanus. Taxonomy (NCBI): domain Eukaryota; kingdom Metazoa; phylum Echinodermata; class Echinoidea; order Camarodonta; family Strongylocentrotidae; genus Mesocentrotus; species Mesocentrotus franciscanus. Next base: position 28,113,704 of record CP137673.1, read on the forward strand.
TGAAATACCCTTCAATTTACCCTTTATTTTTATTACCCTTCACCACTCAAATTGTATCATTCAAATACCATTAAGATACCCTTTGTATTAAACTCTACCACTGAAATACCCTTCAATTACCATTCACCATTCAGATTACCCTTCATTTACCCTTCACTTTTTTTGTAAGGGTAAGGCCAAAGTTATAATCCATACTAAATTAGCTCTGCAAATTTGGCGTGCACTTTCGAGAATTTCATTTTAAGTGTTGTTGCTGATGCATGTCAAAAGCTATGATTCTGTCACGGAGGTTATTGTTACCAAACTCACATTACACAGATAATTCTGTTCATGGCAATAAATCTTAAAATATCAAATTTGAAAATTTCAAAGTAGCAATTCATCTGAGCAGCAGTGAATCAATTTGATGGCCTATTTGGAACTCTTCCTAGAGGCACTTCTGGCATGACTATGTATCGATAATTACCTGTTGATGCCTAAAGTGCTATTGTAGCAATTGCACAATAAAGAATACAAAAGAAACAACAGAACATTGTGATTGCAGTGAAAACAGATTTGTCCTGCAGGAAATATATTAACTCTGACTTATGTTGTCATTATAATTTTTTTCACAGCTGATAGAAAAATATTGATGATTAATTTCATATAGAAAACTATTGTATCAAGAAAAACACATTCTCACCGACTGCATGACCTTACATGATAATGTATGCCACCTTTGTGACAAATATTACTCTTTAATATCCAAAAGGTACCTTGACTAGACAAGGGCAGATATCAGCTGCAATAATTCAAACGACTGGCTGTCACTTTAATAGCACTTTCATTTGTGTCATTTCAAATGTTCTTATTGTATCCCTTGAATGTATTTGCTATGCTCATCATTTACAAAATGTAGATTTCATTCATTAAAGAATCAACATATTGATTAGACATTGAAGCTTTCAAATCTGTGTTAATTTTATTTTGTATGTAAAAAATGTATTGTTTGTCATTTAACAAGTTAAAGGGGGAGGCAAAAAATGAATGGATGAGGTTGTATGCTGGTAATTATGAAATGATAATAAAGGACAATGATGTGATTCAATGATGGTGTGTTTGTTTGATTGTGAGTATTGAAATATCCTAACAATGCTTTTTCTTATAAGTTAGTGTTTATTTATTAATTTTTGTACTTTATTTATTTATTTTTTGAGGAGGAGGATTCATGAAAGAACAAAAAACAATCACTTTGAAAGGGGCGGAAAGCAAAGTGTGATGGGAGTGTCAATGTATGTTAATGAGAGAGAGTATATGAATGGAATAAGGGAACATATAGTTGTAAGCAGATATGGTAAGAAAAATATAGAAAAGGGAACACACAACAGAATGGAAAGGGGCACTTCTAAGAGTGAGAAGAAAACAGTAACAAGAGGAACTTTAAAACAAAGTAAAACAGGACAAATTGCACGAAGGAAAATTGCACTTATAATAAATAAAAAGGGATATTAATCAGATGTAAAAGGGAATGTTTAAGGAGAAGACAGGCCCCACACTTATGTAAGTACCTGAAAAACGGGCAATGTGCCATCCCCAAACCCGGAGTGCCGCCTTAACTGCGGCCTTTGGCATTGAACATGCTTGGTATTAAATTTGATAATTTAAAAAATACTTGGTTATCAACAAAAACTTGTTCCCCCAAAAAAAAAAAATTGTCTAAAAACTGTCATTAATTTTGAACAGAATTCTCTATTTCCCGATGTATGATCAAATTACGCCTGTACAGCCAATGAATGCTTAACATAGCATATTAATAATCAAATGAATAAGAATAAAAGTTATCTTAAAACTGATTTATATATGGATCACACTCTAACTTAAAATTGATTTTAAGGCTAAAATCTATCTTAAAATTGATTTGGATCACACTCTAACTTAAAATCGATTTTATTTATTTGATGAAACAGCTCCTAAAATCGATCGGATCGATTTTAGGGCTTAGTGGAACACCCCCCATTAGAGGGATATGGTATTGATAGATTAACAGAAATTATCAATAAAATATATGATGAAGGAACATTTCCAGATGAATTGGGCAGATCCATTTTCATTACTCTCCCAAAGAAACCGGGAGCTGTGGATTGTGAGCAATAAAGGACAATCAGCCTTATTTGCCATATTACTAGATTATTTTGAGGATATTGCTTTCGAGAGCAAGAAGTAGAATAACTCCCATGGTCGGAAGGGAACAATTTGGTTTTGTAGAGGATGCACAAGAAATGCACTATTTGTGGTTAGAAATATAACGGAGAGAGCAGTCGAAATGCAGAAAGATGTTGATTGATTATTCAAAGGCTTTTGATAAAGTAAAATATTCAGAGCTTTTTGAAGAGCTGAAAAAGCTCGATATATATATATATAGGAAAGATCTAAGACTGCTACAAAGTCTATATTGGAATCAGTTTGCATGCATCAGGGTAGACGGAGAGTGCAGTGAGTATATCAACATCAGACGGGGAGTCAGACAGGGTTGTGTTATGTCGCCGGACCTGTTCAATATGTATAGTGAAATCATTCTAAGAGAATTGGAAAATGAAAATGGGATACGAGTGAGTGGCCATGCAATCTCAAATATTAGATATGCTGATGACACTGTATTATTATCTGAATCAGAGGAAGATCTCCAGACTCCTGGATGGAGTTGTAAAGGAAAGTGAGAGAATGGGACTAGATATCAACTATAAAAAGACAAAGTGCCTAGTAGTCTCCAAGAAGAGCAGTCCAAAATGTTACTTGAAACGGAAAAAACAGGTTATTAAACAAGTCTCCTCTTTTTACTATCTCGGGAGCATGATCTCCGATGATGCCAGATGTCAAGAGAAATCAAGAGAAGTCAAGACAGAAATCAAGAGAAGGATAGCTCTCGCTAAATCTGCATTTTCAAAGTAAGGCAAACTTCTAACAAATCGCAAAATGGGTATGAGGACCAGAATAAGAGTACTGAATTGTTACATCTACCCAGTACTGATGTATGGTAGTGAAACATGGACTTTAGCCTCTGATACTAAAAAGCGGTTGGAAAGTTGCGAAATGTGGTTTTTAAGAAGAATGATGAAAATCCCTTGGACTGATAAAGTTAGTAATGAGGAAGTTCTTAGAAGAGCTGGAGTGCAAAGGAAAATGATACGTGAGATGTTGATTAGGCAGTTGAAGTTCATGGGTCACATTACACGTAAAGAAGGCCTAGAGAATCTTGCCTTGACGGGGAAAATTGTAGGAAGGAGGAGTAGGAGAAGAAGAATGATACTTTGGATGGACAGTCTGCAGAAATTGTTAGAAGAGAGAGGAGTAAAGAGCTGGAAGTGGTGCTAATAGAGAAGGCTAGGAGCCGAGGGTTGTGGAACAGCATGATCGCCAAAGTCAATCGATATGGTACTTAGAGAGAGAGAGAGAGAGAGATTATCACTACGTCGCAACCATAGCAACCAGTGACTGAATCATCAAAAATGTACAACATTGGTACGTGCTAACAATATAAATTGCATACTTTGAATTATTATTAATCTACAAGAAAAGCTTTTTTCTTCATTTAAAGGCCAAGTCCAAAAATAACTTATTTTCAATAGAACCAGTAAAAATCAGACAAACCAATCAAAAAAAGTTTGCGCAAAATCGGATAACTAATAAGAAAGTTATGAATTTTTAATGACATGAAAACTTTGAAAATCACTACACAAATTGGCAACTCACTCATGAGTCTGTGACGTCATGTCCTCACTATCCACTCATTATTTTCTTTATATTGATAATAATTTTCTATTTTCCCAAGAATCTTATTTCTTTATATACATATATATCCGTGGTGGATTCAGGTGGGGCCGAATCATCCGCCCCCCCCCCCCTTTAGGAGGCCCAAAAATAAGGAAGGTAACGGAAGGGGAAAAAGGAGAAAAGAAAGATAAAAGAAGTTAAAAGAGAAGAAGAGAAAAAAGAAGAGAGGGGGAGAGAGAGAGAGAATTGCTACCCTGAGAAACGAGTCGGCAACCTAAGGGATGGGATGGAAATTCCACCTCACCCCACCGCAAGCTTCTACTTCCATATCAAGCGATATCTCATGATAACTCACAATGTTACAAATATGGAAACTCTTCCATTCCTTTAGAGCCCCCTATTTTCACTTTCATATGGCATTTTTATTTTACACTTTGAACCAGCATTTCAAATTAGCGATCATCATCTTCATACTCCAGCTACAAACCTACAGTGAGTTTTCAAAATTTATTTAATATTCACGAAAAACAATCCAATAAACATATTTTATAAATTTCAAATTTAATTGGAATTAGTATTAATGTACAAGATGCGTGTGTGTGTGTGTGTGTGTAAGTATATATATATATATATATATATACATATAATATATACATCCGTATCTCACTTAAGATGCAATGTATGTCAACTTAAATATAGAATTAAAGAATGATAAGGAATTAGCTCTATGACATATCCAAAAGTAATTAAAAATTTATAAATGAGAGAACTCAGCGATCAATATACCGCCATCTTCTGGCGATCGCAAACACGGCACCGCGTTGTCCCTTCTTTGAATTGCGATATTCCACGATTCCACATGACGAATAGAAAATACCAAGATTATTGCAATACCCAGAACTAAAGAATACATGGCGCCTTCCCTCCCCCTCCCCAATTTTTTCAATTACCTTAAACGTACCCCTTTTTGCTGTGGGAAAGCGCCCTTTTTATTTACGAAAATGCCCCTTTTTACTTCTAAAATGCTCCTTCTCATTTAAAATAAATAATACAGGTTCCTCTCTGTCATTTATAATGAGTGCCTTTCCTTATAAAAGTGCCCCTTTCAAATGTGATAAGTACCTCTTGTTAAAGCATGATAAATTTCCTTTGTCAAATTTCCCATTGTCGCCTACATGTGTCATTTTACAGTCATGTTATTAAAGAGTCATATCTTGATTCCAGAAGAATCGGAGTAGCTTTGTGTAGTAACAGCTACTCTATATTTCTATTATCATATCTTGATTGAAGGAGAATTGGAGTAGCTTTGTGATGTAACAGCTACTCTATATTTATATCATCATAGTAATAGATTTCCTATTTCAATACCACTACAAAGAAACGGGGCATGGGGGCACAATGCCAATAATTTTAGAAGAACGAACTGTGCCCCAGTTAAATATAATAGTGCTCGTTTTCACTGCTATCAAATGCCACTGCTCTCAATAGGTTACTATGACAATATGTTTTTGTCACCCCTGGTCTACCCGGTAGTATCCCCTAACAGCAGATACCTCATAACCTCCTTTACGTGTGTCCCCCCTTATCTAAGCATTTTCCTCTAATTTCCGCATAGTTAATAATAATAATACATAAGATTTGTAAGGCGCCAAATCCACTTGACAATCAAATGCTCAAGGCGCAGCTTGTGCAAAAGATGAAATACATGATAAATAGACAAAAGTACAATAGGTAAGGTACGGACATGAAAGGTAATGATAATCAATTATAGGCTATATTAAACAGATATTTCTTAAGATTATTTTTGAACACTTCACCAGAACTACTATTTATAATCCATTGAGGGAGAGTATTCCATAACGACGGCCAGCATGAGCGAAGGTTCGCTCCCCTACTTTGTGGTTACCCTAGGAATAACAAGTAAGCCAGAGTATGTAGAAACGTAGCTGTCTAGAGGGAATGTAATGCTTGATCAAGCCAATGTTGTACTGCGGAGCAGAGCCATGTATACAGTGAAATAACAAAAGAATCTTGAAAATAACATGTTCTTCTACGGGCAACCAATGGAGTGATTTGAGGACTGGTGTGATGTGACTGTACTTGTTGGAGAGGGTCACGACACGAGCAGCAGCATTCTGTAATTTTTGTAATTTTGCGAGTAGGTTGTGAGGCGAACCAAACAAAAGGCCATTATGAATCCAAGCGAGATGAAATTAAAGCATGAGTAATTTTCTCAGTGGCACTACGGTTAAGATATTTACGAATAAATTTGTGTAGACATTGTCATATTTGAGTCGAGAAACACACCAAGGTTACGACATACATTGGATAAGGTAATTTCATGTCCAGCAAGAGTAATTGAATCAATGGAAATCTTCGCTAACTGAATCTTAGAACCGTACATTACAAATTCACATTTGGCAAGATTTAATTTTAGTGAATGTGATTTCAACCAATTATGAACATCTTGTACACAATTAAGTCTCAAGGTTATGGATAGCGCTGGCTGCATTGCTCTGATTGGGTTTGAAAGAAGTATATATTTGAATATCATCAGCATAAACATGATAAGAAAGAGAATGGTGATGAAAAATATTCTTCAAACCGGTTAAATACAACGAGAACATGGTGGGCCCGCCCACAGAGCCTTGCGAAACTCCGTATGTAAGTGGTACAAAATCTGAAAGGCAGCCGTTTATTAAGACAGCTTGAGAATGGCAAGACAGGTATGATTTAAACCATTCCAAGGCTTGACCTTTAACACCGAGAGACATGAGGGTATTCACCAAAACAGTGAGTGATTTTAAGTTCGGTGTTGAAAGCTGGTGTTGGTGTTGTGAGAACACCAACACCAGCTACAACACCGAACTTGAAATCATGCTGGTGTTGAGGTTGACCTCGGAAATATGACGCATTTCCGGTAGTCTGTGTTAAGGGCTAGTGTTGAATGTCGTCTGCTGAACCGAGTATCGCAGTTGGTGTTGACGATTTACGTGTAATTTTCCCATTCACCAACACCAGCCCCTAGGGATTGGGAAATTCATGATTTCAAGTTTGGTGTTGGTGTTGGTGTTGCAGTATACCGCAGGTAACTATGCGTGCATCTGGCACGAATCTCACGATCAAGCCAAGGTAAAATCCATTTTCCAGTCAAAACAACTGTAAATCATGGGAGCTGTACATGTTTTTCAAGAGAAATGATATTTTCTCTATTCATTTTTTAATATGACATTACATTTCATATTCGATATGATGTATTTCATTGGAATTTCTGAATAGATTATGCTTGTATCGCAAGACTTTTCGCCTGTAGAGTAGGACGTCACTCGTGTTGAGGCTGGTGTTGAGCTATCGATAACGTGATCGGTATCGTCCTTCTAAACTGACCGTCGGTGTTGGAGCTCGGTTTAGCAGCCTTTTCACGCTCTCAACACCAACACCAACACCGAACACCGTACTTGAAATCACTCAGTGTGGTTAACAGTGTCAAATGCGGAAGACAAATCAGGAGTATTTTTCCACCATCCATCTCCCGGAGAATAAAGTTGGATACATTAACAAGGAGGGTTTCTACACTGTGGTGGGGACGGTATGCAGATTGAATGGGTCGAGGAGGTCATTATCGAAACAGTAATCATTTAATCTAGAAAACACCACTCTCTCAAGTATTTTGAACAAAAACGGGAGATTAGAAACCGGACGTTAATTACTTAGTAATTCAGAATCAAGATTAGGTTTCTTCAGTAAAGGAAGAATGTGTCCGTTTTAAGGACAGAAGGTACGCATGCCTGATCGATACTTAAGTTGACAATCTGTGAGATAACAGAGGCAAATGAAGAGGAGCAGTCCTTGATGAGAACAGTATAGACAGGGTCTATAGTTTACATGACTTAGCTGGCAATCTACGGAGCAGTGATTGTATGTCATCGGAGGTGGTAGGTTGAATCGTCTCGAAGGATGCTGATGTGACAGGATCAGGTGGAGTTAAGTCAGGAGTGAGACTGTCCTGAATCTTATGAACCTGTGAGCGGAAGAACTGAATAAATCTTTGAGCCAGTTTTTACTATCAGCATGTTTTGGAAGTGGAGAGTTCTGTTTCCGATTCAAGAGACGATTGGCCGTAGAGAAGAGTTTCTTAGAGTCATGTCCACAGTTATCGAGTAGCCCAACAAAGTAGGAACGTTTGGCTCGTTCGACGAGATTGTTCGTGAAATCTCGTTGTGCACGGAACATTTCTCTGTCAATGTGAAGCTTCCCGTTAGATCGCCATCTCCGCTCAAGCTGCCTACGCATACGTTTCTCAGCAGTAATCTCGCCGTTGTACCAGGGATTGTCCTGACGGTCTCTAACCTTGCGAATCTTGGCAGGAGCGTGAATATCGAGGAGCGAAGAAAAGATGGTGTTATAGCGGCTAGTAGCTTTGTTGACACTCTCTGACATTAAAGGCATAATGTCGCTCTCAGCAACATCCTTCGCAAAGGCTATCCTGTTTATGTCTTTAATATTACGGGAAGTAAATGATCTGTCGCTGCGTGCGGGTTTAGTGAAGCGAAGTACACAAGTGATAGCAGCATGATCTGATATACCTTGAACGATACTTGGCTTCGAAATTGACAAATTGTCTGAATTGCGCACCAGAACGACGTCCAGAATGTGACCTTTGTCGTGAGTCGGAGATGTAACCAACTGGGATAGGCCATGACTGTTAAAAAGGTCAATAAACTTGAGAGTGTGCTGGGATGAAGTGTTATCTAGATGAATGTTTAGATCTCCGGTGATCAAACGTGGGGATGGTTTGCACAACCTCTCGTCAAGAAGCGCAGAGAAGTCGTTAAGAAACTGGATGAAAGACTGAAATCCTGGTGGTCTGTATAAGACTATAATGTCGAGCTGTGTAGAGCCGCTAGATACTGTTCCAGACATTGATTCGAAGCTTTCGAATTGGCCTGTTGGATTAATATCGACGTGGAGACTGTCCCTGTAGAGAAAGCCGACTCCGCCGCCACGCTTGGAAGCTAGCTCTGGGTGGTGCTTGAACAGATAACCACGAGGGTAAAGCTCAGCAATCACTGCATCGTCTGATACAGTTAACCAAGTTTCACAAATACATGTCAAATCTAATCTGTGGTCAATAATAAATTCCTCTAATGAGGTAGATTTATTACGAACAGAACGGCAATTAAGCATACCAAGTTTGAGGGTGTCATTAAAACGATCACGGCGACCCTTCATACCTCGATGTGTCTTCCGCCCTCTGTCATGTCTGTTAATACCTAAAACATAATCCTATTACATAATTCCTCATTCTGTTCACGCCACAGTAGTGAGAATGAACGAGAATTAAAAGAGGGAAGTGTGTTACTGTCATACTTGTATGATATAGAATACCTAGTACTGTTATCGTCATCCGAGGAGGCCAAGTTATGTGTGACAGGGCCTGGGTTCGGATTCACATCGCCAGATAACAATATCAAAATCTGAAAAGTGCATACAGTGTTAGCATATAACTGTACAGGAGCACCAAAATGTTTTCCTTTAAATTTCAACTTCAACGGCTGTACATCGGGTATAGCTTCTAAATGCATGTAGGTAACATTTTGTATATGTGGGCCAGAAACCAGATCAGATGCATGACACCATTGTTGCATTACATGACACCTACAGTACAACATGACCACACAACACACAAAAGCTACTAAAATGGTGAGATTCATTGTGATAGTACAGGCCTATTCAAACTAAACAAAGAGAGAAAGGCAGCACAGACTTTAGGCATGAGTGAACAAACCAACTGCACTATAACATGTGTATAGCATGGTTTGTTCAATGTACTGTATGTGTGAGTACAACCTCAAGCAAGCTCAAAGCTTCACAAAATAAGTATATCACAAATATTGACCTAAATGCTTCCAAATTTGCCTAGTAATGTCCAGGCTATAAGTACAATGAAATATCAAAAATAGAAATGGAGATGACACATGAAAACAACGAAATCAGTGGCAAATCAGAGAGCAGTGTAGTGTGGGCGGGCAGCCACCAGCGCACTTTGCTCGCTAGCATTCATAATTCATATAATCATGCAACGTTAAAGGTCTTATTCATTCTTTATTTTGAGTATATGGTTAAAAAAACATCAGGATTATTTATTCTTTGTAGTCAGATCTCATTGATCGTAATGCGACCTGACAAATCTATAAGATATTCATTTCATTTCATTTATTTATTTATTTCACTCTCTTTTAAAAAACATCAAAAGTATAGACATGTTCGTTCATTATCAACATAAAATAAAAGGAAGTGGGGAACCATAAAAGCCAAATTTGGCTTAATGAGAATGATCCCCAAATAAATACATAGCATAAACAAGATATAAACTTATTTTATTTATAAAAAAAACATCGTACATACATTTCCAACAACAGAGGACAGAGGAAAGATAAAGATAAGGTAAGGTAAAGACAGTTACAGTAAGATAAGAAGAAAGAGAAGATTAGAAGAAGGAAATTACAACTTGAGTTATACATTCTACATAATAAATGAAAATTTCATTTTGTTCCGCTTAAATAACCCTTATACATATATTTGAAGCGTTTCAATGTATTGCACTGTTTCATATCTTCTGGCAAACTATTCCAAATTAATGGGCCATGGAAAAAATATGGAATCTTTAGAGGTTGAAGTACGGTGTAGAGTAAGGTGAAAATCAAGAGCATGTCTAGTACTATAATCGTGGATTTGACAATTCATTGTAAAACATTCCCTAAATGAATCTGGTAGAGGTATACCTTTCAAGAGCATGAACATAAAAAAGTACAACACAATGGCAAATATGATGATATATAGTAGAATCTTGGGCCACGTAAAGAGAGAAACGACACAATTTTAAAGAAGATCCTTGATAAAGTATTAATTGAAATGTAGGGGTATAAACGCATGTCTCAAAAATATTTTTTTGCTTTGGGAAGCCTTTTAGGTGCCCTTTTTGTATGAAAAGCGCAATTTTTGTAGGTGTCTCCACTTTGAAAGATGCTCCGCCACTCCTGCAAAAATGAGGACATTGCTGAATAAATGAAAGGAAAATGAATCCACTATTATTTTTATCTGAAACTAGCTAAACATATATGATCTATTTAAGAAAATGTTTAAAAGATCGTGAATAAATAACTTGGCTATTTTTCTTTTCCTGTTTTTATTGTCACACGCATTAAACATTCAGATAGGAGTCTACTTCCTTGCATGTTGTATTAAAAATATCTTGAAATTTGAGATATTCTCATTTTGTAATGTAACAGAATTTATTCCTATTATTGTATCAGCTTATTATTGTAGTAGCTTATTGTAATAGCTACTCTATGAGTATTAATATTACTCTATACGAATTATTGTATCTCAATAGCCAAAATTCATATTGGATAGAAGGACAAACATTACAACTCGTAATATATGCAATTCACGTTCTGACTATTGAAATACAATTATTCGTAACTACACGTGAATGAAATAATTTGTATCGAGGCACTGAAGTACTAATTACGAAAATGGCCTATTTAAGGGACCAATATCTTGAAGATGATATTCATAATAATACTCTTCAGTTCTTTAGTACATTATGAAATAACGTCTCTATGCGCTTCCAAAGAGCTTTGGAAATTATTACCCTAGCTTTAGCTCCGGCAGCCGTTATCAACGCACAGTGCATTTTAAGGGGGCTTATGCCAAAAGGGTGGGTAGCGCGTCGCGTTGAACGCACCCTTTCGAGAAAAGCGGGGAGGGGGATTTTCTTGAAAGGGTGCGTTGACTAGTCTTCCACATCAGTCGTTTAGAATGGAATTTAAGGAATAGAAATTTAAGTCGTTTTAAATTGAAATAATTAAAATTGAAACAAATAAAAAATTAGATAAAACTATTTTTACGTAGTCTTGCAGATCAGGCGTTAATAAGAATAAGTAACAAGAAACACAATCAAATAATTTACTTAAATGTTTCAAAATGTCAAATAAAGGTGTTTACCTAGTCTTGCATGTCAGTCGTTTATTTATTAAAATAACAAAAAATAAATCCATTTCTTTCTATGTACTCCGTTATTTGTTTATTTATTTATTTGTAATTTCATTTGTAATGACTGTTATGAAAGACTTGTTTACGTTAAAAAATCAATTCTATACATAGAAAGAAATTAATATTATTTTATTTGACATTTTTAAATATTTTAAGCCCCACTGCACTACTTGTACCTACGTGCGCCCTCTATATAGTAGACAATGCCCAATCGGTACCCATTGGTCCCCCATGGTCCCCCCTTTTCTTATATTAAATGAGAGCTGATTTGATGAGATAACCACCTGCCAGTGACCACGCAGGCAGGTCTAATCCTCCTGGCCAAACTAGTGCAGACAGGCTTGAAGTAAATTATTCGATTGTGTTTCTAGTTATTTATTGATTTAATTATTATAAACGCCTGATCTGCAAGACTACGTAAAAACTAGTTTTATTTAATTTTCAATCTCTTTCTATTTTGATTATTTCAATTTAAACGACTTAAATTTCTATTCCTTAAATTCTATTATAAACAACTGATGTGGAAGACGAGTCAACGCACCCTTTCAAGAAAGCCGCCCCGCTTATCCCGAAAGGGTGTGTTAAGGCGGTACTGTTCTCAACGCACCCTTTCGAGACAAGCGGGGCTCGGAAGGGTGCGTTCAAGTCAACGCGACGCGACGCGACGCTACCCACCCTTTCGGCATAAGCCTTTCAAGGAATAATCCTACCAGATACCCATTAACCTCAGCTGGGTCGAGTGTGGCAAATGTAGATTAATGTCTTGTCAAAGGACATTAGTGCCGGGCGGGACTCGCACCGCGGATCTTGTGATCCACAGTCCAGTGACATATCCACTCGACCACGACACCTCTACTTACAAGATTTATCTGCAGTGAAGTAGAGTTAATCCCCCCCCCCCTGAAATGGCAACATATCGCATGTAGGCTTTGTATTCATATGTACATGTACGTCAATCTTCAGTCAGGCAACTGTGCTGCATTTATTAGTATTATTTCAAGCCTATCATCATCTAATATCAAGCTTTTTCCATTTCTCTTTGTTCACATGTAAAGGACAAAGATCTCATACGAGGCGTGAACCTTGTTTTCCTGACATGCATATTCTTCGGTACGTATGATTCTGGTCAAAGATGGTTTACTTTCATTTTTATTATTATCATCATTATTATTATTATAATTATTATGATCATTACATTAATATTACAGTGAAGTAGAAGAAGTAGTAGTCTTCATTATAAATACAATGAAACATTGATAATGACATTATTCACTTTGTCGTTATTATTATTTATTTATTTATTTGGCACTTTCAATACATGTTAAAAAGGGACAAACAAATGAGTAAGCAAATATGGAGAAAAAATCATAGACACATTTGTATTTCTTGAACAATGTATATGTATACCACCCTTTGTATTTATTAGAAGTGATAATTATAGATTTTATTTGTCCTAAACAAGATGAGGGGCCATGAAGGGCGTAGCCAGAGGCCAGACATTGAAAAAACATTTGCATTAACTCATTAGCTGCAAAACAAATATATACGTTGATTGATTGAGGGGCGTAGATAGGTGTTCTTGTGTCTTTTTGTGGTCAAGTTTCTCTCCAAGATAAAGTTCCTGCATTTTTCTATAAAGAGCTTGAAAAATAGTGATTTTAGGAAAAGAAAATTCAAACCTTCATCAACAAAATGAACAAACAAAGGAAAACCTTTGAACAGCAAATCCTCACTGTACACTTTCTCTCTCTCTCTCTCTCTTCATAAAGCGTCCCTTGATTAATTTTAAAAGATACGTACTCCAGAACAAGTATCTTCTTGTCCATCACTCACTCACAACTACAATAAACAGCGAACCCCTAGATTAAATAACACCCTACGTGTGATGGGAGCTCGGGTAATCATTTCAGGATAGCTTCAGAGGGAATCATTGCCCCAGAGTGTACATATCTGACGTGTAATTGTCTAGGATAAAAGTGTCAGAGGGTAGTTGAATCAATAGGCCAAATAGTAAATCAATGCATTTGTTCCAAATTAATGAGTACTGCAAGTATCGAAGACAATTTTGGTAATTCAAAAATGGTCTCAACCTACGATACAATACCATGGTCCTTTAATATAGCCATGCCTTCGACTTGATCGTTTGGAGACGAATCCATGGGTTTCATAACCAGGATTTTGGCTTTAGGAAAAGAGAAGAGAGCTAACGACAGTTAGATTTAAATCTTTTTTTCTAGACGAGAGGTATTACCTTCACGACCAGCTTCCTTGACCATGTTGACATTCATCATGATATTTCCATCTTCTAGTTTCCTTTGTTTAAATAGAATTTAACACAAACCTTTGGTAAGAAACTTATGAACGTGGTGCCTTGTCGGTACCTTGTAATACATGCTCGCAAGCTGAACCAAATTAATCAATATACCTTTAAAGTCTACAGAGGAGGGCTATGATGACAACTAGAGAGTTGCTGATTCTAAAACAAATCATAACTGAAACTTAAATAGAAGGTTGAGTTCTCGGGAGAGGTGACAAATAACTTGTGATCGTTATCATTGTTATTCTACAAGTGTGGAAGAACATAAGAGAAAAAACGTGCCCTGAAAAGCATGGCTCCTCAAATGCCTTCATATTCTAAATATGACAAGTAACAGCTTAAAAATGAGGCCCGAATTTTATGCCACATGTTTGTGTAGTCCATTATACATCTTTCTGTGTACAGTGCTTATAACTTTACCAAGACTGGGCCAGATTTCTTATCACTTTGATGACTCCAGAATCTTGCAGTACACACCAATACTTATATGCTACAAGATCAACTTTTTCTGATCGATTCGACACCGTTTCTTTCACAATGCAATCGCATGACAAGAGCTTAACTTTATATTTAACTTCAGGATCTAATTTATCATGAATCTTCATTATTTGGAGAAATGCCATGCCAGTCTAGTTCATCTTCGTGAAAAGATTTAAAGTTTAGACAACTAATATCTATTTTAAACTGCTCTTGCCTTGTTTACAAGGTTTATAATACGTGTGTATTGATAGTTGTATTAAAAATGCACATTATCTTAATTCACTTTAACCCATTGCCTATAGCAACTGAGTAGTTCCTGTCTTTAGTCTATGGGAATAAGAGAAAATCGTTACTCGACAGGTTAAATGACCAAATGCTGTTAACAAGTTACCTACAAAAGTTTTCATTGAAGTTTAGAGCAATCACAATTAACATAAAAAATTATGTGTCTTGAGTTTATCCAATTCAGGTATTGCAGCTTATCCCATGAAAATGAATTCAAAGGGGACTGATCTTGGATATGTTTTTTAATCATCATTTCAAGTAGAAGAAAAAGCAGCAGGTCTGTATGCTGTAGTCAGTAGAGTAGAAGCTGGGGGCACAGACGCTCTTGCCCCTTGTTTCCCAATCGAGTGGTGAGATAGATTAAAACGAGAAAAAGAAAAAGGCAAGAAGACGTTAAGAGAACCTCCCGCATCCCATTCTAATTTGTAAATGTTGTTAATTCAAATAAAACATGCCCCCCCCCCCCCCTTCACCCCAGCTAAATATTATTCCTACGAACTATCTATACCTGCTCATGCGCACATGGTCATTTTCATCGACCTCATAAATATACGGTTTATTTATTCAAGACTAATCAGCATCGTAGCTATATGTACAAATGTGCTTCTCTCATCAATCAATCGGTGTGGCGTGATCGGTAGGGCGATTTTTGAACCCCTGTTTTCTTTTGCTGATATTATAGAAAGGTGAAACGTAGAGAAAATACAAGTATTATAGTTGTAGTCTCTCTCGAAACAGGGATAAAAGGTCTCACTTCGTAGGAATAAAAATTTCGCCCCCTCTATAGTTCAAGAGCTTCCTCAATGGATGGACCCGCGCTACGCCATTAGTTGTAGTTACTGGGGTTTTATCGGTTAATACCACGACAGACCAAATATACTCTTCACTCAATTTTAAATTCTCTCTTGGTTTATATCTCGTTCAAAGCCTCTCGTTTCTTCGAACGAGAACACGGGTATTTGCTGTTCGGACGGATTAGGGCTGAATTACACCTTACCAATGTTCAACAAATGTAAGATGAAACTGCATTTTAATGGCAGCATGATACAGACCATTCCAAAGCTCATCCCATACACATCTACGGAAGCTGCTTGTCCAAGAAGGAAGAATAAACTGGGGATCCCACCCGGACACAGAGTGTGCAGATTTCCTGGTAAGTCATTCTTCGCCTGCTTTAACGTGATAAAACATATAATCTATTCTACTGTTCAATTCTTTTGAAAATGTAATCATGTAAATCCTAGCCAATATTATCATAAGATTCGATATATATATATTAGAAACCATTTTAGGACATTGGGAACAAAGGTCGACTGACTATCCATAGTAGTCTGGTTTTATGGCCTGAGGAGCAGCCGAACCCACCCCCCCCCAAGATGGCTTGACTTCATCCAGTCCATAAAAAAACCTTCGTCAATAAAAGGAAGTAATGTCACTGTACATTACAAAACATGAAAGACTGTCAAATCCTAAAACTTTTGTTTTGTTTTAGTTCCTTGGGAGAAGGTGTTGTTAACTTAGTTTATAATCCCAAACAAAATGGTTACATAATACTTTTCAATGGGTGATAAATTACAGGTTCCGGCAGCGACTATTGATCTACGAAAGCCGAATCCCTAAGTTCAACCTAGTATATCCATCACCATGCACGTTCCTAACCCTAACCCTAAACCTAACACAAAACCTTATTGCGAAACACGCAATAATAGCACACCTTTGGCAACATGAAAACCGGAGCAAATGTTTGATTATCAAATTACAGGGTCCAGTTCGGGATCAATTTGAGAACCAGTAGGAATTTCATAATTGAATAATTAGTTCATGTCATTACAGAAAGATATTTGACGATAAATTATACTTCAACACCGCTGCGGTACTTAATAGTTCACCTTAGAAGTACCATGCAGAAAATTTCTGAACATGTTTTTGCTAATTTCGGTCTGCGCTGCGCCGCTCGACTGTAGCCGTTGCATACTTTTGGTCACGAGGGAAAATATAACCTTCAGGTCCACAGAATTATATAATATTGGATCGTTTTTAGTGTGATACATGTACAAGATATATTGCTCGAGGCCCTCGAGCTATGACAATATTGGACGAGTCGAAGACGAGTCTAATATTGACTTAGCGAGAGCAACATATTCTTGTATCACACGGAAACAAAGTCATCCAATATTATTATTGTTATCTATTATACAAATGATGCATGCTCATGAGTTCATTATACAATCTATCCGCACTGGAGTTGAGGATGTGTGTTTATCGCACGAAGCCGTTAGGCTTCGTGCGATAGATACATACAGCATCAACAAGGGTGGATAGATAGTATAATGAACGAATGAAAACATGCATCATTTGTTTTATACTACGAAACTCCTAGATCCTTGTTATTTGATGTAAAAAGAATTCATTAAAGATTGTTTCGTGACAGTATGGCTGACAAATAAATCTCAAGTTTAATAGGCTTACTTTAGCGCGCACACATAGATGAGCGCACTTACCTCTATACACATTTACGCATAGTGCTGCGCAAGAACAGACCTACACACAGTATAAGCGTTTTAACCTATACGCGCACTACTGCGCATCATGTATACATGCACTAAAAAACGTTGGATAGTACTGGAAAATATTGCACACTTTTTCATGAAAACGGGATAGTCTCAGTAAATGAATCACACGTGACCGCGCATGACCAATCATTTGATTAGGATCTGGGAGTGAG